>OMNN01057137.1:0-12871 GCA_900302755.1 Chromis chromis
ACATTTTTTCTTGAGACAGGTGCATAGGAGAAGGACGAGCATATACAAACGTTTCAAACAGACTCCTGCATGATGTCTAACTTGCAAAAATACATTTATTTGGTGCTAGAACTCCCTATTTATGCTATACAAAGGCTTGAACTCCAAAATAACATTGAAGGTTCATCTGCATTTAGCTGCTGCAACATTTTGGGGATGTTTCTGGGAAGTCAGTTGGTCAGTCGGGGGTTTTAAGTATTCACATCATACCAATTTACTGCAAACAAGTTGGGGATACATGTCTGATTGTGACTATATGGACACAAACAATTTGCCCGGTAAAGGTCCAGCACCAAAACATCTTAGACAGCATGCAAGAGTCTGAAACATCAAACTAAATGCCAAAAAAAAAGTTATTACAGAGAAAGTTATTTGAGTTTAGTTGATTTTAAAGAATCGCTCCATTTAACCCGAATCAAACATTTATTCCTGTCCCTCTTTGCATTTTCACTTGACCTGCTGCAGACTGAACTGGGATGCGCTTGGATTAATTAATTGGACATAAACTAATTAAGACTGTCACCATGTCCCAGCGTACTCATTAAAGCTGTCGTTGAATCTGCAGCTCCGTATCGAATCCTTTCTAAGAAATTAAAGGCAGATATGAGTGTGAGTTGTTCGTGTCTGACTCGGTGTTCCTTTGTGTTCTGGGGGGAATTTCTGCTTTCTGTAAATAGACTTAAAACAACCTGCGCAGCTGCGTCTCTTCTGCCCCGTCACCATTTCTGTGGCCATTGTTGTTTTTCTGTCTCCATTTGGGAATCGGATTGTTTTTCCATCCAGTGACACATAAACCAGACACATTAGAGCCTTTTGAGATGTGGAAGCTGATGAAAATATCTGTCTTGTATCATTGTAGACTCAATATGTTGGGGTTTTTAGACTGTCAGACGCCTGCAGAATTGGTAATTCATTGATGAATATGATAAACGATAAGCCTTTACAGTGTTACAGCAGCAAAAGCAATAGTGCAAACGTAGGAATATCAGTAGGAAAATAGACATAAACAAAAACAGGTGAAGTGAATAACACTGATCATATTGGTACTATGTGGTGCATTTCAACATCCGTGTTGATGAGACTTAGACACCCAAATAAACATTGTCCCAGAACAAACACACTCCCTCATGCAAATGGAAATCCCAAGTGTCAAAATGCACCCCACCACATGGCAACAACATCAACCAATCAGGAACATCTTGAGGAATATGACAATGGCCCAAGATGTTGATTTGACCTCCAAACTTCCTAGACCCCATTCTGATCAAGCATCAACAGGATGCAGTGGAACTAGTTGGATTGACAGAGGCCCCACTGCACAAGCCAGAGTACCCAAAGGATCCACTGCCCTGGTCCTGGTGCCAGACCCCATAGGACACCCTGAGAGGTCCTCTGGTCCATGCCCAATGGATCAGAGCATTTTGGACCACATAAGGGACCAACACAATATTAGGCAGGTGGTCATAATGTTATGGCTGATTGGTGTATCGGTGTAATTAACTTGAGATGTAAGCTGGTGTGTGTTCACTCTCTCTTGCATCAACCTTCTTTTGTGTTTGCACCTTTTAAAGAAGGATAAAAAAAAAAACATTTAAAAAAATAAAGCAAGTGTTGCAAGTCAAATAAATCGCAAGTGGAACAAATCCAACGTCCTGGTGCCACGAAGTTTGACTCACTCTCTGTTTTTTCTTCTTCCAGAGGTGCAAATAAAAGTCCAGGTGTTCGACAACAGCGACCTGTCGCCGCTGGCCGACGCTCAGGTGGAAGTCCACGGTAACCAAACCCTGCTGGCGTCCAGCCGAGCCGGCAGCGATGGCGTAGTTAGAGTCAACTTCCAGTACCGAGTGGGAACATGGGTCATCATCACGGCCTCCAAACAGGACTACGTCACCAACTCGGTGCCCTGGCACTCCAGCCGAATCCCACGTAAGTCCATGGCACTTTGTATTTTCTTCTAATGATTCTATCTCTCTGTAAAAGTTGGCAGTAGCGTTGGTCATTAGTGTTTCTGTACATGATTGTAGGCTGTCGAGGTGTTATACAGAAATGCTGCAGGAGGCTGTTGAATCATTTCTTGTTTCTGTCAACACCATCAGTCCTGCAGCAAACACCCAAGAAAGTTCATCAGCACATTAAGAGCAAGTGTCGATTTAAGGAAAATGTACATTTTAATTGGTTGATCCATCAATTTTCTTTTTTGTCATTAGTCTGACAAATATTTGCTGCTGTCAAAATTAAAAGTACAGTTCATACAATCTTACAGCAACTGAATTCAGTTTCAATCTTACAAATTCAGTTTCAAATTATGTTATACAAATTCCACTTCTTAGTACACAGTTTAGTTTCTAGTGGCACATATAGCTGCCTATATTGGTTTTCTGCCACTAATTAGGGTCCATGTTGCAATATTTTAGGAGTATAGTTCATAGTTTTACTGCAACCGAATTCAATTTCAGTCTTACAAATTCAGTTTGATGTGGTACAAATTCATTTTCTTTAGTGCAGTTATTCCTATTTAGCAATCCATATTCAGGTTTTTAGTACAATTACTCAAATTTGCCAGTTCAAATTCAAATATAAATGATTCAGATTCAGTTTCTAGTGGCACATATAGCTGCCTGTATCAGTTTTCTGGCACTAATCAGGGTCTACGTTGCATTATTTTATGAAATGTCGAGAACTCATTGCTTTATCCTGCTTGGAAATACTGAAAAATGTGATATATTAATAAATAGCGACAGGTCTCGTTGCCCTTTTGTGGTTTTCCAGTTTAATTTCATGCTTTGGCCAGTGTGATCTTGAAACTGATATTGAATTGCATCGTTGTTGTCTCTCCACCAGGCTCTTTGGGTGAAGAATGAGGCATACTTGTGGTTAAAATGCAACCTGATGCTGCTGTTTTGACAAAATTGCAAAAAGGTTGCACACTTGGTTTTCTGAATGTCTAAATTTAAGAGACAGTCTGGTACTACTGCGATTAAAACAGATGTTTTGGTGGAGCTGCAGCTACTAAAATTATAGATTCAATTCAAATTCATTGACATCAGTGGCACTTACTGACCGCTGTAAAGCTGTTTTTCACTCTGGCCTGGTGGTAAGGATAAAGAGACGTATTAGATTTTGAATTATCCCGAGTGTTTCAGATCAATAGAGCTCAAGGTTTTTAATTTTGGCCTGACATTTGAGAAGTAATTACTGACTGAGTGTGACTCTATTCCTTCAGGCAGAGATTCAATAAACTAGCCGAGGTATTTGAGCCTTTAAAGAAGCTCTGCCTCAGCATTGTCGGTGCTGCACCTGTGATTGATTTCGTTTGAATCTTTTCCTCTTTTAGTGTACGCATCAGTCAGCCTGTACCTTCTCGCTCAGAGGCCTGGAACTCTTATTCTGTACGATGACGTCCTGCAGGTGCTGTCTGGGTCACCAGGTGAGTCGTTTTTATCTAAATGTTTTATATGTGTATGTTCATTTTACACTGCAGTATCTTGATTTTAGGATTATCAGATCATAGTGCAAAGTTAGAGTTAATTAGTTAGATCAGGGATGGGCCAGTCCGGTCCTCGAGGGCCCCTGTCCTGCATGTTTTAGATGTTTCAATCTACCAACACACCTGATTCAAATGATCTTCAAGCTCTGCAGAAGCCTAATAACGATCCTGATCACTTGAATCAGGTGTGTTGAAAGAGGGAGACATCTAAAACATGCAGTATAGTGGCCCTCGAGGACCGGAGTTGCCCATCCCTGAGTTAGATAATGAGAATCCTGTTTTCTGACCCTTCAGCTGCTCTTCTCTTATCACATCTTAAATTAGTTCGTCTCCAGCAGAGCGTGACGATGGATTCACACCCGTCTCCTCCTGCCTCCAGCACGCTCAGGCCTCCGTAGATTTCTACTGGTTAACATTTAGACGACCCGGTGTTATTTGCTGCTGCTAAAACCATAGCAACAGCACCTTGCTACAGTTTCCGCCTCCTCTTACCTCCGGCGCACTAAAATAGCAGCGTTTTTACACCTTCGCCAGGTGTTTTGCGGCGTTGACAGACTTGTTTCTTTTTCAGGAGCTCGTAACCAGCCGTTGGTGCAGCTCCAGAGGAAATCCATTCAGCTACCGTCCAGCTCCAACTACACGGCGCTGTCGGCCGCGCTGACCACCGCCAGGAGTCAGTATGAAATCGGAGGTTTCCCCTTTCTGCTGGGCCAAGAGACCAACAGCTCAGGTCTGTCTCAGGAATCAATGTTTGGTCAGAAGTGTGTGTTTTTAATGGTTTCTACAAGGTGGTGCTTTTCTGTTTCAACATGAGATCCATATAGAAAAGGCCCCTCATACCTGCTCATGTGGCTGACATTGAGAAAATGAGTGTTCGAGTGTCATAGAAGCAGATTATTTTTCCATTATTTAATTCTTAAATAATGGAAAAATAATCTGCTTCTATGACACTCGAACACTCATTTTCTCAATGTCGGAGATGCTTAACAATCATATATTAGTTCAATGCTTAGGTGTCCACATACTTTTGGACATTATTATGTACATTATTCTTTAATGTCTGCGTTGTACATGATGGAAAACTTGTCTTTTACACCCAGTTCTTTGCTGATGGAAGCCGAATAACACAAAAACTGAACTGTATTGTGTGTGTTTATATTTTATTTTGTGCATTGCATTTATATCAGTGCAGCTAAACAGTAGATTAAAATAGAAAACACCTCTCTGATTAATGCAAATCAGTACCACAAGCTGCAGCCATAAGGTTTAATTAACACCTCTGTAAACATCACAACCTTCATTCTGCAGGACTGACGTCATTACTGTAGCTAAATATACTTAAAATAGCAACTGGAAACTGCCAGAAATAGGTGTGTTTACAGAAAAATGACGGAAAATGTATTCAATTCTACCAATATAAGGGTATGAGATTGTTTTTTCTTTTAAATGTCAGTACTGGCAGTGTCCAAAATCCCTTCTTGTTCACTAGAAAGTGCACTAGAGCTGAAACATTTAATTAATAAATCAATAAATTCGATACCAGATTAATTGTTTTTATCAATTTCTTTTTTAAATATGTAAAGATTTGATGGCTCCAGCTTCTGCAATGCGAAGAGTCACTGGGTTTTCCACAGTTTTTTGAAGTAAACTGAATGTCTAAGAAGTAATATTACTTTTCACTTTTTACTGAGATTTTACAAGCTAAACAACTGATTGATGAGTCCATAATGAAAATAATTTGTTTGTTGCAGCCTTAGAAGGCACTAAAGTGTCTAAACAAGACCTCTAAATTCCTACATACATAAAAAAATTTAGTCATTTCTGCAAAAAAAAGAAGTCTAATGTGACACCATGCCTGTCAGACATCTCATTCTACTGCTCACTACATCATAAAATACTAAGTGTTATGTATTATAAGTAGCAATTAAACTGTTACTAAACTAAATTATTGCATCAAATCTTATGCTAGCATGAATACGAGGAGCTAAAGCTGATGTTTTTCCCCTCCAGGTGCAGAAACAGGATGGACAGACTTGACAGCGCTGGCAGTCGTCAGCATCCAGCTCTTTGACAAAGACGGCAGCGCGATCCAAGTCTCGGATCCGATCCACATCTCCGTGCCGCTGCCGTCCGACACTCGTAACAGGATGGCCACCAGCGTACCTGCTTGGCTGTATCAGCCTAAAACGGGTAAGCAAAACACATAAATCATGGATGCTGTGACAGAGCAGAACTGACACGAGGTTATGTAACGGCTGGCGCTTCCTGAAATAGAAAGTCTGTATTGGCCCATGTCTACTAGAATTTCCAAGTATGTTGTCCAGAATGTTGGTGTGGTATTTTATTTTGACGGCGCTCTGAAGCTGCAAATAATGACGCTGATGGTTATTTACGTTCCTCCAGGGTTGTGGGTTCGGAACGGGACGGGCTACATCAAAAAGGACGGAGCACAGTTTGTCTGGAACGTCGTGGTTCCACAGATGGGATACTGGCTGGCTGCCTTTCCTACATCTTCAGGTACTTTAGCTCATGTCGCCCATCACTCTGCTGACTGTGCTGTTTTTCATTTGGTGTTGTGCCAACAGACGATCCTTTTTGTGCCCAGAGAGAAGACGTAATCTGTATATAGCAGCAATCCATCACAGCAATCAGAGTCTAAATCAAGGCACAAGTTTCTTTTACCCCTCAAAAAGTCCTATTTTTAACAAAGCTGCTATTGTTTTGTATCGTTGAGCACAAGAATCACGCAGTAAAACAGCCATTGTGTTTTAAAATGCCAGCTGATTGTCTGCCTAATCTTTCCAAGACTTTAGAACGCAACGAGGGACTGAAGGAACCATTTGGATAGATAAGATAAGATGTATCTGTGAGGTATTTTTAGAAAGAAGAATGAGTCATAAACCATAAAACCATAATTAATAATTCATATAACAAGATGTAGAGAACCAGCTGGGACACATCAGTATAGACTGAACTGGATGTTTATTGAATAGCGTTTATTAAAGTTGGGACCAAAGAAAGTTTGAAGTTCCGTTGAAGGTTCCTCTACATTACTCCCTAAAGGTATCTATATTTCCAGGGAGTTTCAGTTTAGTGGCTTCTTCTGTTCCTGTTGACACTGTGGGACAGATGTTGTTGCATAATTTAAAGAAGTCATGACAGCATGCTTATATCCGTACAGGGAAATACTGTAGTTGGTGCTTCTCGTGAAGTTGTTAAGTATTGTTGCTGCTTCTTCCATCCTTTGTTAAATTGACGAGTACTTAGAAGCAACAAAACAAAACAAACTCTTTAATGCTAGGACTAATAACAACTTATAGTTATGTTTCATCGTGAGAGCGCCCTCTAGTAGCATATGATGATGGGGGATGGGAGGGAAAGTGAGAGCGACCGCTTGTCACAGTCAATACCACTGTGGGCCCTTGATCAAGGCCCCAAGGTCCTTAATCCCTGACTGCTCCCCGGGCGCTGCACTGCAGCAGCCCACTGCTCCTAGTATGTATAGTTAATGTTAACTTTGAATAGGATGGGTCAAATGCAGAGAAGGAAGGAACCCAAGGGGATCAATAAAGGTTAGATTATTATGATGATAGTAAAGGACTGAGGGAATTATAGAGCCACAAAGGCTCTGTAGGGAGGAGGTTGAGGTGGATGGACGGGTTGACGAAACACTGGCCTATAACCGGGGAGAGTGCTGTTTGTTTAACATTTTAAAACAAAAGTAGACGTTTCTTTTTACTGCGATCATTATGATTCTGACCAAGACAACAATTGTCCTCTGTTTTAACCCAAACTTCGATCTTTTTTTCCTTGTGTTTATTTGCTGTTTTGTCTGTACTTAGTCAGAAACAAAACGATTGAGCGAATGAAAACTTTGACCTGACGATGGCATCAGATGAAAAGTTATACATACAACACATATTACGATTCATCCTGAGAAGGGCATGAATGCCTGCACTAAATTTAATGTCAATACATCCAAAAGTTGCAGGTACATTTCAGAAAACGGTGTCAACTTGATGGTGCCACTACAGGAAAGTTCAGATTATATTATCCTCTGAGAACCATGAATGTCTGTGCCGACATTTGAGCCAGTCTTTCACACGGTTATGGAGATACGTTACCGAAAGAGTCAAACTTTTGGTATGTTGGTGGCCAAAGATCAAAAATGTCATTGCTGGTCATCCAACAGTTTAGAACCTAGAAGAAGCATACAATATGCTCTTCATATGAGATACCAGATGATGAATCTAGGTCAGGGATGGGCAACTCCAGTCCTCGAGGGCCACTATCCTGCATGTTTTAGATGCTTCCCTCTTCCAACACACCTGATTCAAATGATAAAAATCGTTATCAGGCTTCTGCAGAGCTTGATGATGAGATGATCATTTGAATCAGGTGTTGGAAGAGGGAAGCATCTAAAACATGCAGGATAGTGGCCCTCGAGGCCTGGAGTTGCCCATCCCTGATCTAGGTGATTCAAGATTGGACGTTCAACTAAATTCTCAAAGTCTTTGCTCCTTTCTGTCTTGAACCAACCTTCACAGATTCAAGTGAAACCCAGATGGTTTATCCCTGAACTTCTGTGGCTTTTGCCCTTTTAGTCCTGTCAGATCTACTGAAGGAATGTGTAATAGTGTGTATCTGTGTGAATCTGAGACGACTTTCTGCCTTCAATCATCTTGCAGGTTTGGGTTTGTCCCATCCAGGCTTGAGGGACATCACCACCTACCACACCCTGTTCCTGCTCTCCATCCTGGGCTCGCTGGCCCTGCTGGTGCTCATCCTGCTCTGCGTACTGCTCTACTACTGCAGGTGTGGGGAGCGTAGGCGCAGGTCTCGGTTTTAGGTTTTCTATTGGTAGCAAAAATAACAGAATTGACACAGAATTTGCTGGTGATGGTGAAGAGTTGTGCATGAATGTGGATGTGATTGTAGGTTCTCATTTGATTAGACTCTTCTTCTAATCCAAAAGCAAAAAATAGCAGGTGTATGTTTTGTTTCTGACCTTCAGTTTCTGTTTACCTTCTAGGCGGAAGTGCTTGAAACCTCGTCGACAGCAAGGCAAGCCCCACACATCCAATCTAAACGGCGCTAAGAGAGACCAGGGTACATCCACTTCGCGCCTAAACCTGATCTGTGGAGGCCACGTTGAATCAGGCCCCTCCAATGACAAATCCGACATGTCCCCATCTCGAGACTACCAGAGCTCAAGGGAGGACTTAACCAAGCACGTTCCAGCCCACATGCTGCGACACGCAAAGGGAAAGAATTCAGGTTCCCAACGAGGTGAAAGCTTCCCCATGAAGGTCACACGAGCCACCGAGACAACAAACAACTTGGACAACCCTTTGCTGCACGACGACTACAACCGGAGCTACAGCCCCAAAGAGGGAAAGGAGTCTGAATATCACAGACACCACAATGCCAACGACAATCGAGGATACTCCTCCGATCCCCCGTCCCCACCTCGTTTCCAAGGCTATGTGCCGAGCCAATCCGACAAGCCTCCAGAATACTCAGCGGCTGCGGCAGACAGCCTTGCCAGACCCACCTCCCTCAACACCCAACCGGGTCAGATCATCTTCTGCAGCTCCATTGACCAGATGAAGGAGAACATGTACCGGAGCATGGTACCAACCCTGGTCATCCCGGCCCACTACATGCGCCTGCCGTCCGAGTTTTCCGGCAAAGACGGCAAGGACCCGAAGGAACAAGACAAAGACGGTGCACAGATGGGAGGAGGGCAACAGCATCACCACCACTCCCTGAAACCAGGCCAGCAGCAGCAACAGCAACAAGGCGGATCCCAAGGCGACGACTCGGAGGAGCCGAGCTGGGCGTCCGACTCCTCCGGCGGACCCGTGACCATCCCCGTCCTCTTCAACGACTCCACCATGGCTCAGATGAACGGAGAACTCCAGGCTCTGACTGAGAAGAAGCTACTGGAACTGGGTGTTAAACAGCATCCGCGGGCCTGGTTCATCTCCCTGGATGGACGCGCCAATTCTCACGTGCGCCACTCCTACATAGATGCGGGGAATGACCTCAGCGGTGGTGGATTTGGATGCTCCGGTGGCATTTCACGAGACGTCAACCTTGAACCACCTCTGGAGTCCCAAGAGCGAAAAGCAGGAGCCAACCGGAAGGGAAAAGATGAGCGCTGGGGGACGGGAGGACGGAAGGGCCACGGCGTCGGCAGCAGTGGTGGGAAGAGTTACTCCAAACTGGCCTACCCGGACCACAGCGAGCCCAGCAGCAGCGAGGGACGCCCGGTCTCCCCCGAGGAGAATTCCCTCACCCCTCTTCTGGATGAAGGTCCGTCCTCCAGAGGATCCACCATCCCCAGAAGAGGACGCAGTCGCGTGAACAGCAGCCGCAGCAGCAACAGCGAGAACCGCCGCGACTCCATGACCAGTCCCGAGGACGACCCCGACGACAAAGACGAGAACAAGAAGAGCCCCTGGCAGAAGATCGAGGACAGGCCTCTGATGGTCTTCCACCCCAGGAAGTGAGCTTTTTGAACTGAACACTGGACCTTTTAGCAGTCTTTTAAGACGAACGTGGAAGACGAGTGACGTTTTCACCGAGAGAGAGATCACAATAAGCACAACCACTGCTTCACTGGTCCATTTTCAGGCTGTTGTTTGACCTTTGTGTTTCTGGTGAGGTGCTGTTGCACTGATTACTCTCGTGGTCTCACTGTCAGTTAATCCCACTGGTTTCCGCTGAGTTGATCTATTGTAGACTGAAATCTGTCCAGTTTATTGTGAACCTTGTCACCTATCACACCACTGAACCATCGTCTGAGCCATTGCATATACTGACTGTGGAAATAGCCATTTTATAGAGCAAAATATAAGAATAGAGCACTTACTAATAATTTGATAACTGATTGATTGATTGATACTTACCAAGAATTTGGAAGTAGATGACATTTTTTATTGGACTGATGGGTATGTAGGTGAATTAGATTTCCTGTCCTGGAGTAATTCTACACACAAGCTCACATTGACGGTAGAAGCTTGTGTTTTCTTGACTACCCCTTGTCCTAAAGTGTAACTTGGATAAGTTTTCCTTGAAGGAAACTCCTCCCCAAAGCCCAAATAAGTACGAAACCTATACCTGATTTTGTCTTGAGCCCCTGTGAACGGATAACGCAAACCATAAAGTCCAGCGTGCGACTTTCATTTTGCTCCTTCAGGGATGTACTTGATTTCCTCTTCCCCCTGTATTGTGTTCATGTGTTGTAACTACTTATTCAGATAGTAATGATTTGAAACGTCGAGCATCATCTCCGAGTCTCTCTGTCATCCTTTCTCGTCATCGATTTATCGCAGTGATCTACTGTACGATTCTGCCAAAAGTACGCATTTCTTGCCTTTCTCCTGTTGTTGAGAATTTTTTCGGCCAGCAGAGACTTTGCAATTTCTGTTGTGTAAATAGATGCCCAGACATTTGAAAGACCATTTGGTATAGAAAGGTTGCATGCATATGAATGTATGAAATAAACAGAAGGCACCAAAAGCCCCACCCCCCTCTACAGATCTTCGGGCTCCTGTGTAGTTTAACCCCCTAATCGCCAAGAAACGTGGGTAAGTCTGAACAGATGCGGCTCTGCAAAAACACCACTTTACTTGAAGACTTACTTATTTAATATAATATTCTACTGAGATCCACAGGGGTTGTTTGTAGACAGGGCCTGTACCACTTCTCTCCTGTAAGTGCCTTCTTTCACAAAGGATCGAGTGATAGGCATGCCGGTCCCTTTTTAAAAATGCAGTTAGGCGTCACCTAAACTTCGCCGTTTGACATCGGCAGGCACTAATAAGCACACTGCATTGTGGTAACAACAACACGCTGGGTCACTCTGGGGAGCATGCCTGCCAAAACTGACTACTTTTCTTGTGGCTATTACATCCTTGGATATCTTAATTTCTTGTATCTATCCTCTTTTTCACCAAACTTGTAAATGGTATGATGAATTATATGAGATTTTATGTGTATACGATGTGCATGTAACCTGTAGAATAGGGTGTTTTTAACGAAACCTTTTTTGAGACGACAACGTTTGGCACAAAATGTGACCCACAGATGCATTGAACTGTGTTGCCAAATGAACTGAAGATGATACACTGACTTTCCCTCCCTCCCCCTCTCCCTTAATCCACCTCTAACAAAATTCACTTCCGGTCGTAAATGTTTACAACAATAACATACTGACCAACACGCTCCCGCTGTTACTAGCATCACCACTGCCTATGACGCAACTGTGAACTTGAAGGTTTTTCTGTCGTTGTTTTTTGCAGAATAATCGGTTGAGGTGAAAACGTTGGAGGGGGAAATCTCGAAGGCTGTATAAAAGTCACGCTTGACATGTTTTCACCATTCGCTTGCTGTTCATAGGCCTGTGTCAGTAGCCTACAGTACAAAACTGAAAATGTGATGTTAAGTGTGAAGAAAAACGCAGCCATGAAACGATTCCTGCTGAACTGTCGTGTCCACTGCTGTAAATGTACGTTTTCTTTTTCGGACCAGATATGGAATTTATTATGAGTTGTGCAATTGTGGCTTTCCTTGCTTGTTTTTGTTTTACATGAGAGACGTGTTTTTTCTCACTAGACTTTGTGAACTTGTGTTTCGGAGAGTATTCGGTCTGAATACTGAAGCCCTGAGAGGACGCTTTAGAAATCGGAGGCCCGATTCGTTGGATTTTGATAGTAACTCACGAGGGTCAGGAGGACTGAACTGTAGGCCTTCATCCTGTGCAGTAAATCATTTGCTTCATAACCTGGTCAGTTGTTTGTAAACTGTAAATTGATTCCTTCTGTACATGAGACAACATAGAAATAAATTTGTTCCCACGGTCCGTCTGTGTTTGGGATTTTATTTTGAAAAGTCTAATTTGTTTTACTATCATGGTCGTAAATAATAAACTAAAACAGTGCAGCTAATGACATTGGAATGATACGGCAGCATGAAGCACTGGGTTTGAGTATTTCTCCCATATTTATGTGGGAAGTTTAGAGTCTGTGTAAAGTCAGACTCAGACCCCTTTATTATCATTCGACCCTTTACAGGATTAGCGAAATGCAGATTCTCAGGTCTCGGCGTAGCTTATAAAAGATAAGATAAAATAGACTAAGTAATTAAAAAATAAAAATAATGACAACAGCCTTCAGCATGATAGATAGATAAACATTACGAGAGTGCTTAATGTCTATCTATCTATGTGTCTGTCTGTCTGTCTGTCTGTCTGTCTGTCTGTCTGTCTATCTATAAACATATATATACACATAAACATACGTATATAGACACACATATACACCTATACAATATACATTA
>OMNN01057150.1:22862-38330 GCA_900302755.1 Chromis chromis
ATCAGGTCTGGCTGACGACTGGGTGGGTTGGCTGGCTGATGAGCAGAGAGGCTGGCTGTCAGTGCGAGCCTGTAATTGAGGGTGGGTGTGAGCTTCCCCCATGGATTCCCTATACTCTCTGACAGCTATAGCACAGTACAGGCTGTTCGCAGAGAGCCGCAGTAATCATCATCTTGCTCCTGCAGACCAGAGTCCTGTACATCTCTCTATCAGCCGGTTTACACAGACGAGGTGTGGTGCATGCACAGGTGAGACTCTGGGAATTAAGATCTCAGACTTGTGTTACTTTTGTTCCAAACTATTCAGGTTTGCACTTATGTAAGGTGAATTTGACAGCAGTGGTAACATGGGCTACTTCCTCTGAAGTAGATGACCTATAGAAATCACAAGAAAGAGTCACATAGAGAGACATTTACTGTATTTCAAAAACCCGATTTGTTATGGAATAAAAAAAAAAATCCTTCATTTTCTATTTCGATCCATAGCTGAGTGGTGTGTTTGGTAAAGTGTAGCTCCCCAGGGAGTCAGGGCCTGTGATCCACCAGCACTGCAGGTTGAAAGGGAACTCACATCTGCCAGTGCATCAAATCAACCGCATCCGCATCAATAAACCAGACTTAAGAGTATTTCAGTTTACCATTTGCTCACTTCGCGCTGGCATCAAAAGTCTTTACAGCCGTCTCTTTCCTTCTGTCCCTGTTCCTCTTACTCCATCTATCATGTTTTCTTTACTAACAAGGATGGCAGGGCATGTAGCATTTTATAAAACTGTCATTCTCTTGCTTTTATTGTCTTCCACTCTGTGCCCTCACTAAAAGCAGGGGGATTTGTGGCTAACCCCTGCTGTATTAGTTTGAGTTGACTTTGGGTGATCGGCTCTCTTTGTCTGGCCGATGGAAAAGCCGTGTTGTATCCTAACCTGCACACACACTCATATACACACACACCTCTGCGGTGCCATTCCATGTAACTCACTTGGAAAGCTCAGAGCCAATCTTCTGCATGGTAGGTCACTGAGGCCCTGAGGACCCCTCACACTTGACATAGCTGCCCACAGATGTGGCCTGCCTGTAAAATGCACCGCGCTGGCCGCAATGGAGGCTTTCAGCGGGGGAGCGAGGGAGCAGCAGCGAGGTCAGGTTTGGACAGAACCAGAGACATGCTCCACTGGACCACACAGACGAGCTTCTGTCGCTCTAATTGGTTGCGGAGCAGGAATCAAAGCCCAATACGCTGCACTCATATTAGCCTCGGCTTTAAGGACAATAGGAGCTGAAGGACCACAACAGCAAAGCAGACAAGAATTAATGATAGCCATTATGGCTGCCAGCAACCACAAACTGTTAATTTCTAACCAGGTTTTTACAAGACGGGTAATTAAGGGCCAGGTCCACCAGGCTGCATCTTCTGGCATGCAACATTTCCGCTTTTAATGTAACACATCTGACAGTGAGTTTCAATTTTAGATCTCATCCCCCACCTCTAATCTGTCTTGACTATTGCTTTGGGCTATTTGGCAAAACATTTATGTTCGTTTGGTTTAATGCCTTAAATTAGCTCACGCTGCTCTACGTCTGACCTGTTTAATGCATCTTGACACCAGCAATGCTCTAACAAGCGTCTGAGTGTGCGCAGACATGGGCTCGTTTGATTCCGCTGCGCTCCTCTACTCCAACAGGGGAGTTCAAACACTCGTATTTTGGTGAGGATATAAAAAGGAGTGGGAGAGCCCAGGAAAAGGGAGATAGAGAGAGAAGAGGGTGTTCTTTATGCCGAGAGTGAAAGGATTTTAAGTAGTCTGTGTAAAGAGGTGATGTTAATTGCCACCGATTCCTCTTCCTCTCCCTCGGTTTCTCTGCGGCGTGGCGTCTGGCGAACCAATTTGCACTGGCAGCATCAAGGAATTTCTGTGTGCAATCAGATAATGTGCAGCAGAGCCAGAAAGCCAGAGCCCTGAGTCAAGATAATGGCTTGAAAATAAAGAAAATCTCATCACATGCTTCCTTTTTCTCACCTGCAAGCAAATCAGAAACACAAACCAGCAGATGAGCAATGAAGACATCCATGTCTGCCCGTATATGTGCGTGTATTTATGGATAATATGTAAAAAAGAATGAAACAAGGAGAGGGGAGACATATCCGGAGGGAGACACGGCAGCGGCGTCTGAGCACTTAGAAAGGAGGAGAAGCAGAGAAATCCTGGAGACGCGATTTTGACAAGTGCACGACATTCACCCACTCTGACAGTCGACTCGGTGAGAATGACGTTGGTGGGAGAGGAGAAATGAATAAACTCCATCTGACATGGTGATGAGCCCTGACCTTTCAGGATGAGAGGAGGAGGATGTAGAGACAGGACTCACACAGTTGTGGGGGTGGCTGGGTGACACAGATGCAGGAGAGAAATGGGCGCCTTTGTATGCATTTGTGTCTGTGCATGTGTGTGTTTGTGTGTGTGTGTGTCTCCATGTGCTACGGTACACATTCCCACGCACTGAGGTACAGTATGTCTGTGTTTGACAGCCAAAAGCCACAGCTTCCTCAAAAATATGACACGGATCCAGTGTGACAGAGGCAGAGCAGGAGCAGGCGGATATTTAACCCGGATCAGGGCTCTTGCATTGGGCTACAAAGGCCAAACAAGCCCTCCTGACCCCAGAGTTTCTCAAATTCAAAGCAGTAATTGATGCAAATGCTAAAAACTATGAGTGTGTTTGAATGTGCGAAAGAGGAAATGAGAAGGACAGTGACAAAGATCAAAAACTAAAACCAAAAATTTGTCAAATTTTAAGCCGCTTTCCTCTCATTTCAGGTCTGCACAGCTCCTTGGTCGCCTCTCTTCTTCCATCTCTGTCTCTCACTCCATTGCTTTCCTTCTCCTCCTCTGTCTCCTCCTCCGTCCCTCCGGCTGGGAGAGACATAACAGCTAGTGACAGAAGTTAAGTGATTCCCAAACCCGCCGTTCGCACTAAAAAACCCAGCAGCAAAACACTGTCTTGCACATGGATACTCATATGCACCCACACGCACGGAAACACACATCAGATTAAGAGACTGTTTGTGCTGTTCAATCCACCCATGCACCTGATGCATCTCCATGTATGCATATGAATACGATTATATTGTTTGCATATCCATCTATCCCAGTTTGCTTTGGCTCCCGGCAGCGTATCTCAGAAAAATTCCTTTTTATGAATCCTATACCGACTGTATCGTCTCTCTCCGCCTCGCTGATTCTTACCTCTCTCCGTCTTTCTCTGCCTCTTGCTCTCCCCCCGTCTATTTTAATGTAGATGTCAACATCAAAGTCTCCGTCCCACTCTACCCAGAAGTGAGGTGTAGGAGTAAACGTCTAGACTAGCCAGCAAGAGTCCATATCAACCCGAGTTAAAACCACATTGTCAGCAGTAGATGTCATACTTTTAAAATAATCACACGCTTGCACGCAAAAACACACCTGCACGCACACACACACACACACACCATCCAACTCTGGCTGACTGCAGGAGGTGAGGAGCTATCAGAAGTAGCAGAGATGGGCATATTGTCCTTTTAAAGATGTCGATTTTGTGTTGACTGAGCAGCCCTGCTGCCGTGATCAAAGACATAGGAATAACTAGCTGAAGAGTATCTGACAAGCCAACTCATGAACATCACAGATGGGTAAGCCTTCCAGGGGAATTTACTACTGATGTAGTAGGACTTTGTGAATTGAGAGGCTTTGCAAACAATGATGAAACATTTACACGCTAACTTGCATCATTTTAAAACATGTGGCGCATGTATGACCACTGAGCAAATAAGAAGTATGAGACAGAATAGCGAAACAAAGCCCCTAACACTCTAAGATCTCTGTTTGTGTCCAGTCACTCTACTTTACATCCACTGTGCTAATTAATACACAAGTGGGAGCATTTGAGGCCATTAATCAGGCTTTTACGAGGCTAGTCTGAGCGTTATTTGCCTAATAGATAAAAGTGTGTAGTGAATTAGTCAATGAGCTGAGGTCTGGTAAGAGCTTTGCTGCTCCTTAGTAAAACCACTGACCTTCCGGATCAGCAGCTTACAGCACTTAGCAAATAAATGACCACAAAGCCACACAAGTACACACACTGAGGAAAACAGTGTGACAAGCCAGTGACCTTTAGTATTGTCATAAAACAGTATTTTAAAAATATTCTTTACATATTTCTTTTAAGGCAGGTTATTAGGCCACAAATGGAAACATGTGACAGTCAGGGAGGAAAAATCAAAGGTTTATTTTGTGGCTTATATGTCTGCAGAGTCACTCATTGAAGATGTTGCTGTCTAAGTAAAAAGGATTTTCACATAAAATATAATATCCTACACTACATAATTTTCTCTTCTGTTTATCTGAAATCTTAAAAAAGAAAGAAACAGATTACTGAGCAGAGGATAGGATGCGCTCCTCATTAGTGTTTTATTAAAACGCAGCCTTTAAAGTTATTGTGCAAGGTTGTTGAATTTTAATGGCCCCTCACTGTGCTGTGCTGATAGCAATCTGGTTGTGAGCAGAGGAAGTAAAGAGAAGAGAAGAAACACAGACGAGGAGGAAGAAAAGAGTAGAAGAAAGGGAGGAAAACAAAACGTCACATGGAGAGAACAGAAGGTAAAGAAAAGGAAGAGTGCAAAAGGGTGTGATCCAAATTGGTCTTTTAGTGGCGGGATGTTAAGATGAAAAGAGGAGTGATGACATAGCTGTGAAGATATGAATAGTCGGCTGAGCAGCGGAGCCAGACTTTACATGGAAGAGGAAAGGATGAGTAGCAAGTTGAAAGGACGAGTCTCTTTCTGTCTGCCTGCAGTATAAGTCTGTCCTCGGTAGCAGCTCTCCATCTGTCTGCGTTTCTCTGCACGTCAGACAGCAGACACACAGTCGCTGCTGTAAGGCGTCACACTGACATGTGTCAAATCCTGATGCCACATCCCTGTTGTGATCTTATTGTCTGAATGACAGCTTCTTCTCTCTGACATCAGCAGGGCGCAAACACACAGACGTATACATGCACGTGCACACACAGGCTCGTGGTGTTTACCCCGAGGTTGAGCACCGGGCAGCCCTGAGCCGTCTACAATTAATAATTGTAGTAATAATTACAGCTCACAGGAGCGAGAGCAGCGTCAAGCTTTTTCACTCTGAGGTTCTCCCCATTGATTCTTTTGACTTTCACAACAAAGAAGCCAAGGTAACTCCTCCATCGCTGTGCTGAGTCGGACTGTCGTCATGAGTCAGATTCAATGACAGCTGCTGCAAAATATTTTGTCTTAAAAACGGATCAAATGACTGTACATGTTATGAAAGATGACGCTTCAGCCCACAGAGAATTAACACCCAACAAGTTTATTGTTCAGGCTCACGATTTTAGCTTTCAACATAACTTTCGGTAGCATTCAGCTACTGTTTTCTGCAAAAAGAATAAACAAACAAACAACAACAACAGAAAGAACTACACTGTATGTGACATCCCCAGTGCTAAATAACAAACAGACAAAATAGTAAGTAGCTGGTGAACACAGTGAAGTGTTTAGCATCTAAAGAGCCAAATATTTCCCTCTGGAGCAAGTCAGAACAAAAAGGGGAGTAAATATTGGACTTGCAGTAGAGGTGGCCTAAAAGCTCAAAATGTTGTGGTTTCTGACATGTTCATTGCGACAGTTTTACAAAATATTAATGCTATGTTGACAGATTATTACAGCCCGCTAATAATCTAACCTTTATTGATCCCCTTGGGGAAATTTCTTCTCTGCATTTGACCCATCCTATTCAAAGTTAACCTTAACTATACATACAAGTTCGCTTCATAAACCACTAGGCCACCATTGCCCCAAGGGAAAACATCAGACAGCGCCCATGGTCGAACCCTAGTTCGACCATGGGCGCGTCAGATTGATTGTTTAGGAAGGAACCATTGAGCTAAACCGATGCTAAGATAAGAGTTTCCAAAAGTCACTTAATGCAGCTTTAATTAACGGAATAGAGAAATAGATGGTGTAATATTTACATTCACACTATTTATTCCTGTTAAGTGGCATTTTAGATTTGACTTTCAATGTCACCAACACTACAATGTTTTGGTGAGAGGAAGTTACAAGGTTAGAAATAACATATAGCGAATTAGTGTTTCTTGAAGTTGCAATATAGGCAGATATCGAAAAAATGAAAAACAAAAACAAACAAACTAAATATACAGCCCTCCTCCTGTATCTCCTACTTTTCCCTCTCTGTTCTAAGCCCCTCCATCCAAACAAACATGTGCTTTGTCAAGGAAATACTGCAAATAATGTCAGGGTCATTGTGCCTTAAATGATAAAATACATCGCTGGTTTGTTGCAGGATTTAATGTTGTATACAATATGGAGAATAGAAGGTCATCAATTCAACAGGAGAAAGTGACTAAATTTGTATGGCAGCTCTCTAGCGTACGTATCAATAACACAATAGTGAACACAAGCTGTCTTCCTATTGGCTTGTTGTAAATAGCTTCAGACTTAAAAGTATGGTTTCCATACCATATGGAAATCCTACATTCCTTAGACAGAACAGCTTCCCAGAGATTCCATAAGTTAACAAAGGGGCCTCATCAGGCTTAAACTCCAAACTTGAGAAGACCAGAGATATTTACTTATTTTACAACAGACACATCTTATATTAGAATAAGCAGCAGTCAACCTGTAACTCTGAACACATAAGAACTTAGCTGCTCTGAAAATGACTAAACATATAAGCAACTGATCATTAATAGAAGATAAACAGATGATTAACAGAAATAAATGATGCTTTAACTCAAAAGAAAGTCAACTCCACATTCATTTGTGGCTTCTTCTGGGATTTAAACCCTATTTTCTCAAGTGGAAACCCTCCATCTAACCCACTACACCACTGCATACTACTCTTTGTTGCTATTTATACTATCTTAGATGTTCTGCATGAAATGATCTGTGATTGGCTAAAACATCCCCTACTGAGCTAGGTTTTCTAAGCCCTTAAATCGGAGCCAAGAGGAGGAAAAGAGGTTTAGTTTCTTCTCAGATCACTCGAAATCCAACATCCTGAAAGAATTTTTTTCCCAGTGTTCTCAAAAATAAAAAATAAAACATACCGCCTACCCCAGCTTTAAATATGAACTCCAATTTTACAGTTTATTTACAGGTCTTGGGGAGTACTACTGTATAAGTGTAAAAAGGTAGGAGGAGGAAAGCTGCTCAGAAATCTGAAACATTTCTTCAAGTAAATTCATTTGAGCATGAGATGTGTCAGTTTGAAAATCTGGGAAAAGAGAAGATTTTACTCTTCCTCTGTAGTTCTCACTTCATCTCAAGAGTATGAAATGCCCAAACTTCTGATCTGTTGGGGATCAAATTGCATTGTGGGTAATGTAGCCACCAGATTTTGCGAAGAGAAAAAATACCCGGAATGAAAAAGACCATATCTCTGAAATAAAGGTGGTTTTTGTTTTGCAAATTTTTTCTAATTTTAAAAGGACACATAAACACACCCACATATGGACATGGACACACTGGGAAAAAAAAGGTTGCATAAATGACAAGTAGCAAACATTTGGCCTCTCGACTTCCTGAATGGCAGTAATTGTGTTTTGGAGCTGAGTGACTGACGGGTTTTGAGTGGCAGAAACGAGTGCGGTGGAAAGGTTGTTTAGCTCATTATGACTAGCAGGTAGCGGCGGTTTGGATGCGGCGCCAGTGATTGGACCATTGAGTTGCAGCCCTTCTTGATTCCTCTATTGTTTCTGATGTGGGGCCGGGATACACCGAGGGATTCTGACAGTTTCACGCGGCGCACCACTTATGTGTATGTGTGTGCGCTCGTACGTCGTGCACATGTGTGTTGACAACCCCCGGATGTCGTGAGTCAGTGTTTCAGAAGGCTCATTGCCGTTTGACGCCCACATCTAAACGGGTTTGCTTTTCAAATGTCAGATCACGGTGGGAGAGTGAGGCGGCCCTTCTGACGAGACTATGATTGTTTTCCCAGAAAAATGGAATGAAGGGAAAAGAAAGAAGGGGAGCTCAAGGGGAGATGATGACTGCTTTCCATTATTAGCCGGGCTCATTCTACTGACAGAGGAAATAGTGAGGCTCTCTCGTTCTTCTGATCGATCCCTCTTTTCTGGGAAGATAGCCAGCACAATACTCTCTCTCTCTCCCTCCATCTATCCATCTATTCCTTTCTCTCCATTTTCTCCCCCCTCTTTTTTTTCTTCATCTGTCCGTCTTTCATTTGGTTTCTATTATGTTTTCTCAGATAATTGCTTTTCACTGCAGATAATTCTCGAAGTGAAGTCCTTCGCCAATGAACACATTGTCATAAAAACTTATAAGTTCCTATATTACAGTCCATGTGAAATGGAATCCAGAGTTGAGTTCATGGCATGTGATAAAAGCAAAATACGAGTGGGAGTTTTGCAAGTTGAAGGGTGAGGGTGTGTGTCATTTTGATGGCGGCGCTCGCCCAGAGCCCAAAGGCAGCGACTGATTATACATGCTTTAAGGTCACGGCAATAAAAGCCACGAAAGCACTGATGAAATATGATTTGAGTCAAACATATTTATTACTCTAGTTGCTGTAACTTACTATGAGCACTGGCATTTAATTGAAATTGCTAAGCATGCGTATCTCAACAACAGTACATCTCCCAGTGTTTAATGTGCTTCTGCAGTATAGACGAAAAAAACCTTCAATATAGTGGATTGGAAACCAGCCATCATTCCTCACTAATAAATTAAAACATTGCATTTGCAGGGCCCTTAATGAGACATTAAACTTCACAAGATATTTAAAAAGTAAAAAGAAAAAAACTTCACAGCAGTAGGGCACTTTTATATATATTTTCTTCCTTTCTGTGCCATCATTAAAGTTCTTTATAGAGTAATTAGGTACATTATTTTGCAGCAGAGAAACAGTTGACATTAATTAAATTAATCTTGAAAGTGATAATCAATGCATTAGTTAGGTGACAGACTGTCAGCACTGAAATTTCTACTGTTAGTTTAGTGCCCGCTGGCAGAATGTGACATTATCACGCGGCATCATACATTTGCCTCTGAAGCCCTTGAATGCGACATCGCGTGACTTTAAACCTTTGATTGTGTTAAATTGCCAAGCAACCAGGGCGACTCAGGCCACAGGCAGTCAATGGCCTGCCGAGGACGCCAAAAACGTTCCTAAAATGATCACTACTCACACAAACACCTTTAAACTCAACCCTGCACTTCCTCGGGTCTCCAGCAATATACATGGCAAGTTTGAAGCTGATCGGATGTACAGTTGTTACGGTGTGTTAAGAACAGACACACACACAAACAGAGATTCGTTGACTTAGTTAAATATCTTCAGATGTGCTCAGAGGAAAAGATGTGGCTTTAACACCTTGAAATCCAATGCATATTTAAACGTTTTCTAAAGGTGGTCTAAGCAAAACCATTAAAAACACCAGATTGCCTCAAAGTGCATCCTGAACCTCTTCCAAAGTTCAGCAAGGTACAGTATGTACACTAATAATTTGCTATTGGTTGGTTGAAAACATCAACACAATTCAACACATCACAAGAAAAAATCTAATAAGAATTAATTAGTCAACAGATATATTATTAGTACAATAAATGAGCAAATGTGATAAACAGTTGCCCTCAGAGTGTGTCACAACAAAGAAAAACAGTATTTAGTGGATGTAACTCCAGTTCAGGGGCAGTTGCGGCACAACCGTTAAGTCCCTGGGCTACTGATCAGAAGGTCAGAGGATCAAACCCCAATGCGGCCATTGTTGGGCCCTTGAGCAAAGCCCTTAACCCTTCCTGCTCCAGGGGCGCCGTACCATTTCCTGCCCTCTGACCCCAACTGGGATGTGCGAAAACAACATTTCACAATGCTGTAAAAATGTATTCATGACAATAAAGGTTTCTTCTTCTTCGTCTTCTTCTATGAGCATGTAGGAAATAGAACAATGGAGGGTTTGTTATACTAGCCTATATGGTGAATTTTAAGTTGTGGATGGCAATGTTTTAGTTTCACTATGGACATTGAGAGGTTAGAAAAACTGGCACGTATCTTCTCTGAGGTTAACCAATCAACCAACTACAGGTTTTTTAGGGTTGCTTGGAAGTACAGATCCTGGAGAAGGTACTCTCTAAAAGAAAATGGTGAACGAAAATTTGGGCTGCTCTAAAACAGCCTACAAGTTCCTGCAATGGAAAACAACTTATCAACAATGTCAATGAACGCTTGAGCAACATGTAGTGACTTAGTGACAGTATAGCCGGCTATTTTTAGCCATTTTGTAACTTTGTCGTTTATAATGTAAACATAACATTAGTCGTCTCTGTCGAGTCAGATCATCAAGGGCAAAATTTCTTGACTGTTGCCACAGATCAGTGACATCAGTGTTAATTAAAAAATTTAAATATAATGAATTAAAAAACAGTGACCAGATTGTTGGCTATGTTCCTTTGAACGCACCAGCGGATGTGCGGTGTGACATGAATATATTGATCGAGTACCACTGTGTTTGTATCTAATGGTGAGGCATTCTGTCTGCTGAGAAGACCATCTAAAGAATTCATGAGACAAAGCTCAGAGCAGAATGGCCATCGCTCAATGTCAGAGATTTATCATCTCAACAGACAGACACACACACACACAATCGCACAGCGAGCTACTTCGGCTTACTTCGAACTTCATAATGCAGACTGACAAAGCCAAATCATGGTCATGCAGCGAGTGGAAACTTAGAGAGCAACAGAGACCCAAGAGAATCCTCAGTACAACACAAAACCCGTCTTAGACGCACAATCACCTCCTCCCACAAATCGGTATGGAAGTGTGTGTGTGTGAGTGTGGCCTTCCCATGTGGTCAACGCAACAGAGACAGTATTGTCACTGACTGAGCTCCCTGTGATATGGAGGTGTTGACAGGTAGCACTCCGGCGGGAGTTGTGTGACCACGAAAACTAGCTCGGCTTGTACACACACTCACACACACACACACAAGCGCGTGCACATACACACAGGACATGACGTGACAGACTGAGAATCTCGGCGACAATGTGGGATCCTCAGCACATCAATAATGCAGCGCCTCTGACAACTGGAGGAATCAAACTCTCCGCACCATCTCACTCCATCATCCTCTCTTTCTCTCTTTCTCCCTCGTTCTCTCTCCCCATGTCGCCATCCCTCGCTCGCTGCCCCCCCCCAATCCATCTCTGCTCACTTCGTTACCCTCTCCTCTGTCACAGCAGGAGAATAGAGTGTGAATTAGAAAGCAGGCAACAGGAACAGCAGAGGCGCCGTTTGTTCGGGCAACTTTTGCTGGATAGTATCGAGAGTGACAGAACAGCGCGTTTGGCCTCGTGGGATCAAAACACATCTAAACAGCCGAAATGGATACGAGGGCTTCTATGTCACAACTGTGTGCTGTATGTTTGTTTGGGCTGTTAGCTGCAGGCGCGTAGTTCAGTCGTTTAGCCGGCTTGTCACATCGGCTACATAAACAGCAGTGCACGGGCGCACGTACACAGCAAAATGTCTGTCATAACCAAAGAGCAGCGTCTCGTGGTGGCACAGCAGCCATCTGTAGCCAAGACAGATGAGAGCTGCTGGAGACATTGGAGTCTGTACATACAGACACACAGAGAACAGAGCCGGAGGCCTGTTGAGTTTGGATGTCACTGCAATGGTTGTCACCAACTGCCATGCCATTGTATTGCCACATAAATCTGTATTGTCTGCCTCCCTGTGTGTGCACCCATGTGTGTGTCCCTCCGAGTTTGTCTCTCTCCTTTGCTCCTCATGTTTCATAGGCCCGTCACTGTCCCTTTGCGCTGCCTTTTATTTTTGTCAGTGTGGATTTAAGGATAAGTCCAGTTTATTACAGTGTTGGCCTTATTTTAGCCATCACTCCTGTTGGCTAAGAAATAAGAAATAAAAGGATGAGATCTGGAAATACAGAAAGATTGTTAAAAATACATCCAAGAAAGGGCAAGAAACACAAGCATTCAGACTTTACCTCTTCTTCTTAATGTAAATAGTAAAAATGCAAGGTCCCTTGGTTCTGTAAACAGTTACAGTTTTAGACTGAAGTATAATAGGTGTAGGTATATAGGTTGTATACATGAGCGTATGCTGGTGGATACATACGCTTGTGTTTGTAAGGATATGACACCTGTATTATGTGGAGGGCATGTAGATATTTGGGATTCTACTTAAAGGTGAAATGATGAACTGGAGACTTAACCTGAAGGCTGCTTGCATCCTGGTGATAGGCATTTCATCAATAGCAACAAGAAAACTGTTCAACAGAACGTTCAGTAGATTTACTTGATGCATTAGATGCAAGCTGCCGTGATAGCACTTGAAGAAAATCTTGTTCAGTTGCATGAAAAAAAACTCAAGCGTGCTCCCTCCTTTACATTTAATTAATGTGTGCCTAGGTGCAAACATTCTTATTTATTAATTTACTTATTTTTATGTGTAAATGTATTTATATTATGAGTTCACATTTAAATTTTTCTGGTGTGCACTGATAAATAAAGTGATTATGTTCAAATTAAGGTACTTAAATTCAAAAATTCCTGCTGGTCTTCATTAAAAATAGGTCATTAAAAGTAATAAAAAATTAACAATATCCACGGAAATTAAACATTTCATCCTGATAAGTCCTTCAGCTGTACGCTTGGTCCTACGGGAGCTCTCAACTACTTCTATATTTACCTCCGCCAAGCGCGAAGCGAAGGTTATGTTTTTGCCGGCGTTTGTCTGTTTGTTTGTTTGTCCATTTGTTTGTTTGTTAGCAAGATAACTTAAAAAGTTATGAACGGATTTTGATGAAATTTTCAGGAAATGTTGATAATGGGACGAGGAACAGATGTTTAAATTTTGGTGCGCCACTCCCCCCCGAAGTATATTCGTCATTAATTGCGGCTCAATTTTTAGATTTTAGCGCCTCGCACGGTGTGGTGGTTCTGGTTGTCTTGGCGCTGTCTGACGCACTGGATGCAGGTTGCAGGTAAAAGCCTACTACTGGCCCGATAATCTCAGTCGGCATTCTATCCCTCTTCCACTAAACTTAAAGTTTTGCAGAGGATTTGGATCATGCAGTAAAGCAGCTCTGCTAGTTTTTTGCAATGAATTATCAATTTTAATTACAGTGCTCCTCTCCCTGCATGCAAATGTTCCACCACAACTATTCCAGCCATCACTTTTTTGTAGGAACACCAAAGCAGCATCCTTCACTTGGCCCCATCCACGACAGCTGTGATTGGTTTAAAGAAATACTAACAAGCCAGAGCTTTTCCCTATTGCAGAATCTTAGTGTGGTGCAGCCAGACCTTTATGTACTACAGAATGGGCTGGCAAAGCGAGACTAGACTCTGCTCAAGTCCCAGATAATCCAAGAATGGGCATAGAGTGAAGCTAAAGCTGGCCATAAGATGTTTATGACGGCATCAACCTGTCCCTCAAAGTGGCTCCATCCTTCATCATGCATAACTTTGAGCCTCAGTATGATTAAAGCAGATGAGTTATATAAAGATTGTTTTACCTCCAAATTTTATTTTTTGTAAAGGAGTTACAAAAAATCTGCCTAAAGTTTCTTCTAAAAGTGGCTGCTTTCGTAATTTGAGTACAATGCAAACCGACAGAAATGGTGCCCAAGATTGAAGCCTGTGAGTGACTTCTGGCAGTCTGACTTGAGACGCCTGCAACGTTTGCGACATATTCCTCACTGCATCACATACCCAGCACACCCTTTTAATCACGGAGGTGCACTTAAGCCGTCACTACTCATTTTATTGCATGCCTGCGCATACTGCTGATATGAAAGCTGTGCCATTGTGAGTCTAGCTTTGGGAGAGGGAGGGCGGGAAAAATTACTATTGTTGCTCCCCACTTCCTGCAAGGTTGTGGCTTCCTTGTGGGGGAGTGATGCCTCGATGCCGAATATTAAAGCTGCTCATATTCGACATTTACTTTATAATCCATTAATTCATATATGAGCTGGCTGACTGGACAGCACAAATAAGCCCTGCACTGTAATAAACTGGAATTTTTGCATCAGTATGAAGGTTAATAATGTGACTGCACAATTGCCACTGAGGGAAATTTCTGTGCACTCATTGTACTTTGTGTCTTGTGTTCTCTACCTCTCTCATTCCACACTTCCTTCCTAATGGCTGGGACACAGTCAACCATGTGGCTGGTCACAAATGCTAATGATGCATGGCTAAAGCAAGACTCTGTCCTCCTTTCTCTGAACAGTTCATTCTAACCGCTATACCTGCAATCTAAATGGATCTGACAAGCGTGCGTGTGCGCACACACACACACACAACACACACACACAACACACACACACACACACACACACACACACACACACACACACACACACACACACACACACACACACACACACACACACACACAGTACTCATAGCTGACTCTGTGTTTTGTGTGTTTGTCTTTACAAGCCTCTGTACTTCTTACACACAAGCAAGTCCAGCACATAAGAAGAAGCATAGAAAATAGCAAGAATAAAAATCAGAGGACACACAAAGAGCCTCATCACACACCAGATCAGCTCTATTACTAAATGGTAAAAAAGATGAATGAAAGTTATTGGACGGTTTAAGAGGCGGCTAAAATGATAAAAATGAGAGCTAGCATTAAAAGAAATTTCAGTTTTCTGTGCAGCAGAAGGAGTTTAAGTGTTCAGATGACTTGGAGTGTTAAACGGTTATTCAACAGAAAGATTCGCTCACGGAGAGAAAAAGGCGAGAATGAGGCAGGCAGACAGAAAAACTAAGTGTGAGTGAGCCGGAGAGAGAGGAGGGAGTACAGCTGTAGCAGTAATCATCTTTCAGGTCAACAGTAATTACCAAGAAGACTGAGGAAGTGAGTGCAGGGCGCTCACACACAGTTCCTCTCCTCCTCTCTCGTTGTGGCTTGCTGTATTTTCTTCTTGTCTCATTTATTTCACAACCAAAACAAGCACCTGCCACAAAGAAGATGTCAGAGCGAGCTGCGGGGTTTAATGGATAAAGGTTTTCTCACACTGGATGCGTTTGCATGAACACCAGCATCTTGCTTCAGCTGCGCTCTAATTATTTCATGGGTTATGTCAGGAAGTTACTCTAATCGTAGTTAACTCTGGGGTTGACACATGACTTTTAGACTGCTTCCGCTATGAGACATAAAGTTTAGTTTAAGTTATTTTGCCCTGAATTTGAGGCATCATTAAACCCTACATATGATCTGTGATGCAGCATGATGCTACTTTTTTTACTTCACCTTATTTATTTGATAACTTTAGTAAAATGAAATACAATCAATGAAAACAATATAATGTCATACCATAGAATTTATATTTATCACTGAGGGGAAATTCACAAAGCTATCCAGCTGATTAAATATCTAAAGTAGTTTAATCACCC
>OMNN01057154.1:3984-14695 GCA_900302755.1 Chromis chromis
CCCGTGCTCAACTACAGGAAACACTGATGTTCCAATGAGCAATCTGGGTGTGTAGGATAACACAGTCTGACATAATGTGCACATGTTCACACTGCAGGTGCTTGGCTGTACTTGGAAATCCTTGTGACTTACAGTAAGAGAGCAACAGTTAAAAACACCACACGCCAGGATCTCTAACCACAATTCCACTTCCCATTTGAAACCACCTGCTGATGCGCTTCACTTGCCCCCCTTACGACACCGTGAGCTCTCTGCGGCGAAGACTGATTGGTCAAAAGAGGTAAAAATTCACTAAAGCTTAAACTCACTTTAGCTCTAACCCACAATTGAAGAGCACTTGCCATTGGATCACTGTCCCTTTAAATAACTTTAAGACCTTTTTTCTCTTCTCTACCTCCCTCCCCTGAGGTTTATCACAGTGACTCTTCTCTCTTCCATCTTTTTCCCTTCTCTCTCTCTCTCTCTCTCTCTTTCACACACACACACACAAACACCGGCTGTATGTGTGGCTGGCAACTACAAAGCAGTTAGCCAAGCATCTCTTGGCTCTGTGCAGAGAGAATAAGACACTCTCATTACTGCCCTTAAAAAGCTCTTGCCCTCACAAAATCCACTGTAGACCCAGACATCGGTGCAGAAAGTCACAGGAAAGACTTGGGGAGTTAAAGGCTACTTTCCTCCCCCCCACCACTCACAACTCAATTCACATGCGAGTGTGTGTGTGCATGTCTGTGGTTGATGGTTTCTGCGCCCCCTCCCTCCCCGTCCCCCTTTCCTGTTCCTCTTTAATGTCACAGGGCTGGCTCATATGACCTTGAGCAGCAGCGTTGGCACGGCAAGAGCGAGAGCTGCCTCGCCTGCGGGCGCCCTTGAACTGGATCTGCAAGACAAAAAAAAAAAAAAAAAAAAAAAGAAAGAAAAAAAAAAACCTTCATGCGGCCTGATAGACATCTCAGCCCTCCTCCTATCCCCCCTCCAACCCCGCACCTATCCTCCCCCTTTCTCCTCAGCTCTTTTATTCAATCTACGCCACTCCTTATCTGTTCCCCCTGGTGGGAAGAGATTTATCAGGATGCTGTATCTTTAACCTCTCTATCAGACTGAGATAGAAACAGAATTTCAAAATGTCTGACCGGCCTGCGCGGATTTATTTTTAAACCTCCTCCTCCTCCTCCTCCTTCATGCACAGGCCCTGTGCCATTTCAGGAAAGGGGATTGGGGTGGTGGTGGTGGGGCAGGAGTAAAGGGGTGCTTTATGGAATACACCTGTGTGATGAGGCGGCCGTCCGCTACGCCAGAAGTGTTGTTTACGTACAAGGAAATTCCAGACTGTTTTCCTCCTCGCCCTGCTCTGAGCCACCGGCACACGGTGACCTGTAGCTTCAAAACAAATATCCCAGCCTCTGTTCCAAGGATGAGCGTCAGCTTACCGGCCAATCAAGGTTCTCCGACTTCGAGAGGGGGTGGCGACTCGGAGCCAGTGTTTTGACAGGTTGATGATGACCTGCTGGGTCCCAGTGAAGACCTCTGATTTTCTAAAGTAAACACCATGGTCCACGGTCCAAAGTCTGGCTGTGCGCTGTCAAACTCTGCCTGAGAGCTGAGCATAGTCGACTGTAAAAGCACAAAGAAGGGTTTTATCGGCAGGCAAATATTGCAGCACCCTCCCAGCAGCTGAGACTCAGGCCACCAAGGTTCAAGTAATACAGTAAATATTTGCATTGCCCTGTTAGAAGCAATGGGTTCAATACTGGGTGTTTGAAAATTCATAAAAGGCCTTTCCTTTTGAACGCAACACACACACACACACTGCAAAATAGTGTGTGTGTGTGTGTGTGCAGAAGACTGTATAGGAGGCTTGGACACTGGGAGACTGGCCTTCCTCCCAGCCCTCCTACTGGTTCCCTTCATGCCTGACCTTTCAAAACTGTAATGTTATCACATGTCATACGCAGGCCTGCTGGAAACCATCTGCTAAAGGCACTGTGGTGGCTCCCTATCACCAGAAAAAAAGCCCCAACACAACATTGGCCGGAGTGGCCGAGGACAGGTTCTGACTGGTTTACTGCTCAGCATGTCTCACCTTCACACACACAAATACGCACGTAGAAAGGCAGACGGCGCTACGCACACGCCCCCTCAGAGACTGTCGTTGAGCGACATGAGCCATGAGCAGTCTCCTCAATTAGTGTTAAGGGGCTTTCGCACGGAGACATGAAGTTCTGGGGCTAAGAATAACATTAGACAGGTCTGCTGCCCGGCAGTGGCAGGGCTCGGGAGCCGTGGCACCGAGGAGAGCTGGGTGTGCGGACTAACACGGAGTCTTGCCGCTAATCCGATCCCCCGCCATGTTTAGCCCCACCTCGGGATATTATGTTATGTTTGTTAGTGTGACACCTTGGCTAATAAGGCTGTTTTTACACAGAGCGAAACCAACATGATTAGCATTAGCTGGGACTGATACAGGGAATGAGAAATGGCACAAACACTAAGAGACCTTGTGTTTATTTGCTACCATCAAAAACCAAATATCTAGTTTTCATATCAGGGAGATGGGTGTGTTGAAATATTAAAAGGCCCGCTATAGATCCCCCCCACCCCCTGCAGAAGAGCCAAAAAGCAGACTCGGTTGTGGAGGCACCACAGTGTCCTGAGAGATTCATTACAGGCAGATTTGTTCCACATAGTGAAATATGAGTGAGCTCTACTGCCTGAAAATTGCATTGCTCCATAAGCGGACCCCAATGCCAGAATAAGCCCCGATTTTCAGTTCTAAAGGTCTTAGCTCACTACAACAGCCACAGCAATTATTTGTGAGGAGGAGATCAAACCCAGTGTTTATCCTGCTTTGTCTGTCTGAGACACAGTGGGAAGACACAAAGGCTGTGAAACAACGAGCGACGGCACGGCGCGTTTAAAATCAATATCAAAAATATATATGTTGACTGTGGATAATTCCTTCCCCACGGCTTGGGGGCAATTTTCCAAAAAAATCAACATGAGCAAAATTTACTGTCCATTGTCTGGTTTTGGCAACACCAATATGAGTCAAATAATAGCTTCTTTTTTTGTTGTTGTTGTTAGAATAAAAAAAATATCACAGAGGAATCATGTAAGCAAATGATCAATTCTCATGCCAGGCTTTGACACAGATAACATGCAAAGGGGTCACTGCAGCTGAATAAGCATGTGTGTTGCTCATTTCTAAACCACAGTTGAACTTGGTACAGTAAATAACCTGACCTGAATAAAGTCAAGCAAATCTGGGAGAAAGCAGGCTATATTTAGAAAACAGCAACCCGTATGTCAGAGAAAGAGAAATGTGAAAAGATCCTTTACTTAAAAGCGTGTGTGGCTCGGGCTTTGAGCTTGTCAGGTCTGACTGCAGTAATCAAACGCTATTACTGGAGACTGAGAGGGGGGGAGAGAGGAACTTATAGGAGGTGGCAGTGCCTCAGATACTCCTGCGCTACTGTAAGGCTTATACGATGTGTTTTTTGAAGTGTGGGGCTGGGGAGTGAGGAGAGACCTCAGTGCTCAGCTTGGGGCGTATAATCTATGGTTCATTTGCAGCTTTTCTCCCCGGTATGACAAGCCGTTTACAAGACGTAGCCTCTGCTGCTGACCCAGTTCTGAGTGGCTGCGTCTCGCGACAAGGCCCTGCCTCCCCATCAGGCCCTGCTCCTCGTCTAACTGACGATAACACCGCCACCCTCTGCCTCCGTGAACTGTGGGAAAAAAAATAGGTCGCCCTGACCCACTTTTCTTCTTTTTTTTTCTTCCCCCCTCCCTAAGATCGTGCAAGGAGTTCTGCAGAGCATGATCGAGGGAGACAGTAAAAGGGAGAGAGAGAGAGAGAGAGAGAGAGAGAAAGGGAAACAAAGGAAGAAAAGAAGTTAAAAAGACAGACTCAGAGACTTCTCTGTGATCAGTCGTTGCATTCTGCCGATGTGCGGCTGTGGCCTTTGGTACAGAGACGACCCTTATCAGCTGGCCTGCTGTATGTTTGGCAAAAACCCTCCCACGTCTCGATACAACAACTGCTCCTGAGGTTAAACACCACCTACAGGTCCACTTCTCAATTTCTTCATCTCCTCTTCTCGGTGGTCATTATCTCATGTCTTACTCAGAATGCTAAATGGGATCCTCTGCCTTATTTAAACACAGACGTACACACTGCTTTTTGCAGTCATTTAACACCAATGAAGGCATGACATGTCATCCAGCCTGAAAAATTATGGGCCTTTCTTGGCGAGGGGGAAGCATTAGTGGGCTAGCTGAGCCAGGAGCTGCCCTAATGCCTGGTAGCATGACACTGGTCGCTGTGAATGCCTGTGTGTTGGTTAGGACAGCTCATGATATATCGGAGATCACGCACGGTGCTCTCATGCAACCCCTTCTCCTCATTAAGCTACACTCACTCATGCATTGCTTTTGTAATCCCCTCCATACATTAACCGCGGCTCCGCTCGACGGGCACGGTCGTCCGACAACAGCTGAGAGTTTCATTCATTTAGAAAAACAGACAGTTCGCTCCGGAACGCCCTTTGTATCAGCGTTGGATTCCTGTTTGAAGCCATTGTGAAATACCTAATCAACGCACACCTTTGACTGCTAATTTAAATATTAATGCGCCTGCCAAAAATCATCACTCATCACTCACTGGTGCCTCGGTGTCGCTTAGCAACCTTTGTTTAGCTTCTGTTCGAGAGCTATATTTGTAGGAGTGAGACTGACATTTAATTATTAGCTTTTAAAAACCTTTTACCTTCCTGAACTGAACCATTCTGCTTCAGCCACAGTGCACTACTTCTCTTTTTTTAAATTTTTTTTTTTTTTACAGCTGCTCTGAGCCACTTGTTACTGCGTGATTTACACCGATTCTACACATCTCAGCTCTTTTAAAACCCACAGCATGACTCGGGTAAGGAGTCCGAACATTAGCGCGCCGTATGCTACCGCCCCAGTGTCAACACAGTTTGCCCATACAGGAATATTAGTCCCGCCAGATGCGACTGCGTGCGACTACATGTGTGCTCATTTGCATCAAGCCACAGTTTGACACTTTAAAAAACCAGAGGAGGGCTGACCTGCCACTAAACTCTCACCGGCTCGGTGCTAAGCCTCTGCGTGCTAATGGTGACCTAGTGCACACAGACATGTTGGTGCCTCGGAGACGAGCTACGAAAGTCCGCTGCTCCACTTTCCCCGAGCTGCCAGACACGCTGCAGAAGAAAAACAGCAGAAGAAGCTACACTGCATCTTGTAAAGTGCACGGAATATGACCGGAGACAAGAGAGAAAATGGCCGTTGGAAAAAGTAGAATAGGGTGTCAGGTCTCTTTATTCGGCGGGGGTTGGTGGAGGTTCTAGTTCCAGTTAAGGGGGTGGATGTAGGTCAAGCCCTGCCTCTTCGTGAGCACCAAGGTCAACGCTGAATGGAAGGGAAGGTGGCTTAGAGAGAGGGAGAGAGAGAGAGGCCCTGGATAAACCACATTCGTCTGGCTCTTGTGCCAGCGCTAGCCCTAAACGTGTAAACACAGTTACACAAGAAGCATGCAGCTCCTCTGTGATAACCCTAGGTGTGTGTGTGTGTGTGAGTGAGTCAGGGTGTGTGTGTGCAAAAACAAGATCACACACATTACACAAGCTTACTGTAGCTTCCATTCCCTTTTATAACCCAAACAAGGCTTAACTTTTAAAAGACATATGAGTTAGTGACAGTGCTGTCTTTGGACACAACACAGTTACACAAGAGAGAGAGCACATCTGATTGGATGAGGCTGAAGAAAATCAAGCAAATTACAGAAGCTACAACTTCCTCTTATGTGTGTAAAGGTGTATCCAGGCGGGCAGCAATTGATGTCTGATTTTAAATGTCACATCCTGGCAGGTGATCGCCTTCATTTAAGTTCTGCCTAACAAGACAACTTGTCTGCACTTAATCAAGAAAGCTTATGAGGTGTTGAGGACCACGGGGGAGAGCAGTGCGCTAGCAGGATTGGAGGTTTGGGACCCACTGGGGGACCACGCGTGATTAAAAAATAAATAAATAAAAAGGTCTAAATAAACACGCACGGAATTAAAAATGTCAATATTTGTCAAAGAAATCTTCACAAAAGTTAACTTAAGTGTCAAACTACTTAACATACAGAACAACGTTTTAGGCCACTGAGGTGTTTAGATAATTCTGCATCAAGGAGGCGTCTGATTGGTTGGAAATTCAATCAGCAGCAGGACAAACCCAGCAGATGGTACGGCCCATGTGAGATTGGAAGAATGCTCACATAAATAGTGACTTAATTTAGGGTTTTTCTCTTTACTGAACTTTGTATGAAGTTAAATGAATGATAAAAAGTATTCATGCCATTAGTTTGAAAAGCATCTCCACTACAGGTTTAGCGACGTGGCAGATAATCAGATCTGCATTTCTCCTATTATCTGTGTCATTATTTTTAATTCCCAATAAAATTAATTAATCTTAACAGGCTACGGATGCAGCCTCCTCTCTCTGGCTGTAGTCACCACTCAACAATTAATAGCCAATTAACACTGAAGGACTGAAGTTGGAAAATAGTCTTTTAATTAAACACGTAACACAATGAAGTTGTGTGCTGCAGTTTGTATTATTCTAAATTTTGAAAACAAGATTTTAATTTATCCTGCAAATGTATAGCGGCTCCAGATATTGATCAGACTGCTTGATTAGCAAAATTTGGTATTGGCCCTGATAAAAACCATTTACACAGAATAGCATGTTATAAATGCAGGTATCAAGTAGCTCTAAGAAACAGTCTGGTATAACTCCTTCCAGCATAAGATCAGTTAAAATATGGTGCGTCTCAGTCTGTTTTCTAATAATGCTACAGCGTACAGCACAATATATGAGAATTAGTGGCGCTTGGCTCCACAGAGGGTAAAGAAAGAGTCTATTTCTGTGAAAACAAGATGCGAAATTAGTCTCTGGTTCTTCATATAGCTGCCCCAGATCCCACGTGTAGCCTGGGTGTCTTTCATGTCGCCCACAATATTATGTTTATTATCTGGGGATAATAACAAATCATCCGATTAGGTTGCTTAAAATTGACAGAAGTTGCACCGAGTCATTTTTCATTATTTCAGTTTTGTGTTCAAGATTTAGATCAACATTTTAAGATTCATCACATTGCGTCTTTGTTATTCTGCTCTGCGAAAACAACTTAAGCTCTTAATAGGGCTGCTTATGGCCAGAGTGATAACCACAATTCATTTTAATTAACACTGAGCTCACAATTATTCATTAATTTTACATTTTGCTAAATATTTGCATGCACGTTCACATTTAAATAAACTGAGCTCTGCTTTCACTTCCTATTAATGTACAAATCTTTCCATCAAACTAAAACAAGGTCCTTCTTCACTTGAGTTCAGTGCATCTAGTAGAGGTAAAACATAAATAAAATCACACCCCAAAGTCCCTTGCTCGTCTGCTTATTAATAGACAGTATAATCTAACAAACTTTCCTAAACATATCACATAAAAGTTAAGAGTACATGCTACTGGTCTCCATTCAGTTACTGCAGTGCAACAACTCAGACCAGCATGAGACCAAAAATAAGTAATTTATGGCTTCTAATGTCAGATTTACCAAAGCTAAAACCAAGTGATTTGATCCATTTCAATGAGCAGAGCATTTTAAATATCAATATTGCAGTTGGTCATGTTTACTTAATTGTGGGAAGCCAAAATCTTGATTTTGAATAATATTCAATTATTGTGCAGCCCTAGATGCCGCTAGATGCCTAATGATATTTTTTTTAAAGAATCATTTGGGGATTTTTTAGTGGGAATGGCATTTAAGTATGAACCAAACAAGGTACAGAGAATATGGCTGCAGGTTGAGGGATCTCAGTAGCACCATAATGCTTCATTATAATAGGACGCCGTGATGCATTTTACTTTTATAAGCTCCTGCAATTTGGATATTGAACTTATATATTACAATTTTGATCATTTTTGCATTAACTGCTCAGCCCTAGATGCCACTATAAAAAAAAAGTTATGACTATAAAATCCAAGCTGCTAGTGACACAACAATAGTCTGGTATGTAATTAAGGAAGCACCGCCCCTTCCTGATTGTCCAATTCTCCAACTGTAGTGTAAAGACAACGTAAAACTAAATATTCTGAAAAGGTGACTGTGCAGGCGTTTGGCAGAGGTTTATTAATGCAGTTTTTAACAAAGGAGGCTGGGATCCTGATTTACCCAGCCATATGGTTAACATATCCAGGGGGCAGAAAATGTTAACATGCTAGCATAAAAAAAAAAATGCTCAAGAGCAGAGACAGTAGCTCGCTCTAAAGTGAGCCAGTGAGCCAGCGAGCTTTAAACACTGGGGCAGCTGTAGGGAGTGAGTGAAGGCAACTGCAATAACACAAATCCTAGCAGCCAGCTCATTCTGGACATGAATCACCCTGGACATGAAACGACCTTTCCCTGACATATGCTGGTATCAGTGATTGAGAATTGAGAAGATGACTAAACCTGCTCAGTTCGTCACCGCAGTCAAACCGGCCGGGCGGAAACTTGTGGCCGGGCCCGTTCTCGAATTCAGATAAGGGCAGAGATGGCTGGAGCCGCACTGCCGGGTTCTGACACGACCTCGACCCCGTTTGACCTTGGAGCGATTACCCAACTGAATGACAACGCCTGTAGCTGCACGCAGGCCTGTGGCTAGTGTCTCCTCCCCCCTCATGAGGCTGGGTGAAGGGTGTCACATGATTGGATCTCCTTCTGGAGAGTTACTTAAAAAGCCTCCTCAGCAATCAGGTCAAGGTCACGCTCTCGCCTTAATGCCAAAGGAAAAGAGAGAAGTCTGTAAATGTGTGTGTGCGTATGGAAGAGTGCACAAATAGAGAGTAGAGGTGGGGGGGAGGAGGGGGGGTGATTACGTCCTCCTCTACATGTTCAGCAGTCCTGGGTCCTTGATAACTTGAAAACACAAGTTATGATTCTATTAGCTGTATTAATCTTCCTGCTTAGTGGACACTTTTATTCAAAGTCACTTACACGATTATCACTCTTGCACATCTCTTTCCATTTCTACAGCTGGATATTTACTGGAGGAATCCAGGTTAATTGCCTTTGCTCAAGGGCAGAGGGTGAGCAGAGTATGAGCCAGCAATCTTCTGGTCACCAGTCCATTTTCCCTAAGTAATAGGTCATATGGCTGCCTCCAGTCATCAGCCCAGTGCTCTCCATCTCCTCTCAAATGGCCTCTCTACTACTGGGAGCCTTCTAACACGGTTATGAGAAAGCTGTACTTCTGAACCACAGTCTTTCGGTCTGTTTACCCGGCTGCAGTGAGGACGGTAGTGAATAACGCCACCTCACTAATGGATTTACAAGTGGGCTGGAGGTTCACAAAAGGACAGCATGTTTCAGAAATTCAAGAGACCACTTTGAGTGAAAGAGGAAGACTGGGGTTATGCCAAATGTCCTCGGTCCTTCCTTTGTGGCGTGGGAGTGCATTCATTTTTCATTTAGAGATGTGCCACTTATTTAACCATATTCTGTTAAAAGATATTTATTGAAAGTGCAATGAGTCACTTTTGTGCTCATTGAGAAATTTTAAATGGAAGAATCCAGAATGTCAGAGCCATTAGAAGGCTGGTCTTCTGCATCTAACGAGACATTATTTTGGACAATGACGAATATTTTCCTTGGAATAACGAACATGAAACAAGGTATTTCAAGGAAGATTCTAGGACATTCCTTGGTTAGAAACCCGGATAATGTGCTGCAGATCTATCTGAACTCGCATTGCTTCGACTCTCCACGGCCACCCGCACAGGTCCCTTGTTGCCCAGCAACAATTCAGCTCATCACTAGAAGCCAAAAAGTTACACAATTGCAGTTCAAGCCAAAAGAGGATTTGGGTTATACTGTGTGTAGCATCATTCAGTAAGTTATATCCACGTTCTATAAGATGTGGGTCTGAATGAATGAGGGAGCGGGGAAACCCCAGCTTCTGCATGTTCCACCCATCCTGCAGCCAGGCAATGTGAAAATAGTGATTATTCACTGGGCTACACTGGAAATCTACAAATGCTGTTAAAAGAAGGTGAGGTGGGTGAGGAGTTGAGCTGGGGGCATACAAGAGCTGCTCTCAGGTACAAAGTTTAATGACGCCTGAATGTCCCAAACTTCACAGTTTTCTCAATGGAAATCAATCTTAGAGACACATCATCGAAGTATATATACATACACACACACTTATATATATCTATATCTATATACTCTCCCCTCCCTCTCTTCCTCCCTCCTTCCCTCCCTCCCCTGTCGTCCTGTGCAATATATCCATCATTCATTCATAAATTCTGAAAACTCCTCTTTAGTTAATTGCCTGGGAAAATTTAATTTCAAACGAAAGCTTTTAAAAGAGAAAGATATAATTAAGTTGCAGGGATCTCTCTGCCCCCTCCTTGTCCAGGGGGGCCGAGGGGACATGTGCTGTGAGCTGTGCAGCTCTGCACCGCACTGCTCCGTGTCAGGGAAGTCATACACCCATGTTTAAAGCAGAACGTTACGTAAAGCCTCCCTCTCTGCACAGGCTTACTGCACCAGACGCTGTGTCCTTGCCTGGGCTGCTCAAGGTTCCCAAAAGGACAGGCTGCTAAGAAGTTGGGAAGGACGGGGCCCTGTGATAGCCTGCAAAAAGAGAGGGTGGGC
>OMNN01057160.1:1071-18654 GCA_900302755.1 Chromis chromis
GACAATCTAGAATCATCAGTTAACCTCAGCATGTTTTTGGACTGTGGGAGGAAGCTGGAGAACCTGGAGAGAACCCAGCAGGGAGAACATGCCACACAGGAACATCCCAGGAGTCCTAACCGGGGCGCGAACCGGGGATCTTCTAGCTGTGAGGCGACGGTGCTAACCACTGAGCCACCGTGCAGCCCCCCAATTAATGACAGTGAAATACAGAGGCTTATACATGCAGACATCACCTCGGTCCAAACAAAGATAAAGGCTGATGACCCGGGTTCAGTTAGCGGTGAAATTCAGAGCTTCTGTGTTGCAACTAGAACAAAAACGTTGCACCATAAGTTGCTGAACTCACTGGAAATTGAAAGCACAGTGGGGGGGAAGGTTCTAGAAAGGTACAGAAAATCCCAAGTTTCATCTCCTTGTGATTGAGCCGTCATCAGAATGGGAAAGTATTCAAACTGATGAATGTTTCATCAGGTGTCTTTAAGCTTCCTCTCCGTGTGTCTTCTTGTGCTCGACTACGTTTCCTCGTGTTTCATGCGACGCATTTGTCACTTTTTAATCACGGCAGAAGCAGATATTTTCCGCGCTATCAAGAAAGCGAACGGGACAGTCGATGCCCGGAACACCTGAACGCTGTGTTATCAGGTCCAGGTCTTACAGGCAGCAGGACCACTGCAGCATTTCCCCTCTCAGTCGCACTTCCCATTTTTTTTTGTCCTTTTTTTTGCAGAGTCCCGCCTCATAACCTCCCTCTCTCTCTCTCTCCCTCTCTCTCTCCCTCTCCTCTGGTGTTCTCTCATCTTTCTCTCCCCCCCTGCTGCATCCCCTCTCTCTCCCCCATCCCTACCTCTCTCTCCCCCCTCCTCCCCACATGTCTGTCTGTTCGAAAACTGGAGCAACGTCTTAATCGAGGGCTGCGGGACGTGACGGGAATTTCTAAGCAGCAAACCCCGGCTCTGCAGTACAGACGCACAAACACACACACACACACACACACGCACACACACACACACACACACACATTCTGCTCGGCAGCCAATTAACAACCTGCGATCCAGCGCCAAAGGAATAACTGCATGTTGATGAGCTGTGTGTGTGCGTGTGTGTGTGTGTGTGTGTGTGTTTGTGACGAGCTGGTGGCCGTCAGAACCACTTACACAGATAGAAGGATATCTCTTTTATGTGTTCAAGGGAAAGAAGGGGGGGATTATGGCGCATTAAAAACCATCTCCGTGAGGGACAAACTAAGACAGGGAACAAGGAAGTGTGAATTTGTGCACTGAGATTGTCTTTTCTGTGTGTGTGTGTGTGTCACTTTCAGGATGTGTGTGTTGTGAGAACAATGCAGATGATTTACTTGGAGCTGAGCCTTGCTTTCTCCTCCTTATCCTCCTCCTCATCCTTCCTCTATTTTTGCTACCTTTCGTTCCTCCTCCTCCTCCTCCTCCTCCTCCTCCTCACTTCTATCCTGCCTCCACTTTGGGGGGTTCATCCAAAGGTGAATGCCTGACAAAAAAAAAAAACTATCTTTCCTCCCTCAGAAAAGAAAAAAAACTCATATATTCTCTTTATGTGTCAAAAATATTGACACCAGCCTTGACACAAGATCCCCGAGCAGCAAAGCGCTGTGTTTGCCAGTCCAGGTTTCATCATCCGTCCTTGTTTTCTTGAGAGATGGAATATGTTGTAAAGAAGGCTGCGGGTTGAAAACTTGGCTCCTTGCTGATGTTGCCCTACTTCTCTGCACAGTCCTCCATATACTTGTTGTGTACGATCTGGATGAATAAATAAAATACAGGCAGATGAGAGGTTTAAACAAGTCGACAAGGTGTTATTCACAACGACGGTGCATCATTACTACAAGATACCGGAAGGAAAACAAAGAATTCATTGAGAAAAAACTCTTGATTTGAAAAATAATATGATTATCAGCACCGTGCTAACAGGTAATTTGTGTGATATTTCATTTTAATGATCTTATATTGTGGATTTATTGAGTTGTGCGTCACGAAAACCTGTATGCGTCACGATGTAACATAGGAAGTGTGATTAAAAAGAAGCAAAAAAGCAAATTAAAAGTGAAAAAAATATGAGTTTGATTTCTTTTTCTTTCCTTTTTTTGTTTTGTTAGTTTTACCTTTTCTTAAACTAGGATGACAACTAGTGGCAAAGTGTTAAAATAGCAGAGAAGTTTGAGAGACTCGGAGGCTGATGTTGCAGGTAAAGCTCATGCTGCCATCTAGTGGACACATCTGGGAATTACAGTGGGAAGATTAACATTAGAATATTATCAAAACTAACTAACTTTGACTAAAAGTGTTGAGCTCTCATGGTAAACATGTGGACACATATAAACATGTAGTATTCTCCAGATTTATTTCTATATGTGCAGCTGTGACAAGGCAGAAAATTAATAATAATCTAACCTTCATTGATCCCCTTGGGTTCCTTCCTTCTCTGCATTCATCCTATTCTAACCCTAACTATACATACTAGGAGCAGTGGGCTGCCGCGGTGCAGCGCCCGGGGAGCAGTCAGGGGTTAAGGGCCTTGCTCAAGGGCCCACAGTGGTGGTTACTGGGACAAACTGTCGCTCTCACTTTCCCACCTCAACCTCTTGCCAGTCCGGGGACTCGAACCGGCGACCCACCAGTTACAAGTTCGCTTCACAAACCACCAGGCCACCACTGCCCCTAAAATAGCCTATCAGCAATAAAAGATTCAGATTGAAAAGTTCTCTTTTAATTAAACATTTGTAAAACATGAATGAACAAAAGCATTTTAGTAAAGTTTGACACCAAGATCTTCACTTTATCTACAAATGTAAAGTTATCGGTCTCAATATCGACCCCTAATAAACTGTATTTATTGACGTCTACTTCACATTAAAGTAAATTAAAATAATTACATGCACAAAGGGCCTCACATTAAACGATGAAGATACACTTGTGCATCCTCGCTCATAGGTTCTCCGGCAAACTTCCTCAATTCTCAATCCTTAAAATGCATTTTAGAAATTGAGACCTCCTTTGTGATGGCGATCTAAGATGGATTTACGGGTCACTAGCAGGAGCATGGTGAAGACAAGAAGGATACAATTTGTGAAATGAGATAAGGACTATTACTTGCCCATGGCAAGGGCAAAAGCAAAAGGTCCAACAACATCACAAATGCAAGTAAGATTTGCCTACATTTCCCCATATTTTGCCCTCAAGTGGTGATATATATATAAGTAATGTGTTCTACTGGAATAATATTGGGTATTGATAATCACTATGTTGATAGTTTCTGCTCTCAGAACAGTCGTGGTAGTAAAAGTAGTGATAATAATATTTGATTGATTCCCCAGTGGTAAATTCTTTTATCGCATAGATATCACAAGTCATGCACAGTCGGGACGCTGCTCACACACAGAGACAGAATAAAATACATCAGCACCACACAATAACAAACCATAAATACCTCAGGGGAAACCCCACAGAGTGAACTGGAAGACAGCAACATCTTAACACTCCAGGAAGACAAGTAAACTCTCTGGAGAATAAAGTGAGTAATAAAGCAGGAGGGACGGCTGCCATGGACCTGCTCTGTGTTCATTAGCTGATATGTGGAATGCCGCCTGCTTTGTCTGAGCTGTCAGCAGCAAAGTGTGTGTCCGTCACTGCGAACCTGTGATGGGTGACTGAAGGTGAAGCGTCACCGACCGTGACCTTGTCTCGGTGTCAGTCTGAGGTCATGTGTCTGTCTGTAACCACTGCTCCGTCTTTACTGGTAATACAGGTACAACAGGTAAAAGGAGCAGCGCTGCAAAAGAGTATTACCTCGCAGGACATTTGTCAGAGTTTCTTTAGATAACACCATTACTCTTACTTATGATGCTACCAGTCATACAGTCATGGCCAAAAGTTTTGAGAATGACACAAAATTAATTTTCACAAAGTTCACTGCTTCAGTGTTTTTAGATCTTTTTGTAAAATGTTACTATGGTATACTGAAGTATAATTACAAGCATTTCATAATTGTCAAAAGCTTTTATTGACAATAGATTGAGTTTATGCAAAGAGTCAATATTTGCTGTGTTTACCCTTCTTTTTAAGACCTCTGCAATTCACCCTGGCATGCTGTCAATCAACTTCTGGACCACATCCTGACCGAGGAATATGAATAATCAGTTTAATTAATAATTTGTCAGAATTTGTGGGGTTTTGTTTGTCCACCTGCCGCTTGAGGATTGACCAAAAATTCTCAAAACTTTTGGCCACGGCTGTACATAACATAGGTAGAAATAGGTCTACTTTGATCAGCTACTACTTTCATTTTGGCAAATTCTCTCTGAACTGACGCGTATACATTCCAATTACGAAATCCTACAGCAGCTGTAGAGCTTATTAAGTCCTATCGTCAAGTAAATGTTTCCATAGAGATAAATTAAAAGATGTCTGTGAAGGTTCTCAGTCATCCAGGTCATGGTTATCCTCGTAGTTTCAATCGTAGCATCTGGACTCTGGATTGAAACTACAAGGATAAATTAAAAGAGAAAATACTTTTAGAAGGAAATACAACTGTGACAGAATAATGTTGAATATATCAGTAATATGTTCACTAAAAACTTATTTCTTGCTATTCTATCCACTTGTAGTGACTAGAGCATTATTAAACTGTTATATAGTTACGGATAGGCACTCACGGTGATCGTAATACCAAAAAAACTCCACCGTGACTTGAGACACATCACATTTAACCACAATCAAAGTTGCCCATACAACAAACGGGAGTCTGAATGTGAAACCTGCGGCCCGTTGTCCGTACGTGGATTATCGCTTTAGCTGGATTAAATTGTTGACAGTTTGGCGTGATCCCGGATTTCTTGGCTCTTTGAAACATTTGTTGGATTGGTTGTCACAGCAACATATCCGGAAGGTCAAACCTATTGGAGAGCAGGTTTATTCAATGCAAACAAGATTAAATGACCGACTTAAATTGTGTTCTTTCAGGAAATCCGCTCGACTACGGAGGAACTGGTTGTGACTGGTGCATTGATAAGAAGAAGAGCATTTTAAAGCCGTCATATTCTCCAGGTGAGTCATCAGACAGTGTCTCCTCATGTATTTATCCTGAATGCTCACTGGCAGGAGTGCGATGGCATTTTGTATTGTTTAAAGGCCATTGACGACATTATTTCGTTGTTTAATTTGAAGGAGATTTTTTTCCTTAACACTTTTGATACCCCAAAATAATGCTGTATTGAAGTAACATTTCAAATGACTAATACATGGAAATAATATTTAGTTGAATCAAAGTAATAAAAGGCAAATTTATGCAGCATTTCACAAAAAAAGGGAAAGATTAAGTGAATATTCAGTAAAACTAACACAATGCTGGGCGGCAAAACTTTGTTTTCAACCACTTTCCTTTGATTTCTCCCCCCATGATACACTAAATTCATTTCGTGACCAGCTGTGGGAGGCAGGGCTGAACGACTAAGGAATAAATCTTTAATTGTTATTCTTCTGACAGATCTTGTGTTTGCCATTTGATTTGTGAAATAACTTTTTAAAGTCAAAGCTTCAGTTTAATATTCACTGTGTTACAGATTTAATGTGAGATTTAATGTGATGGAGTGTTATTGTGTTAGATACATTAAAAAAAATCACCGTCTGTACAACCATTGACACAACAGTGTAAATCCTATGTCACACTGTATAACATATATCCTAAATTGCAGTATTATAATTAGTATTATAGGTTCAATATAAAATAGATTAATTGCTCAGTCCTAGTCGGAAGTAATCAAGTACATTTACTGCACTTCAGTACAATTCTGATGGAGTTGTACTAACCTATTTCCCTTTATGTCCTTTAAATACATGTTGTAGCTAATATTAGCATTTCACATTTAGTAGGATTTTGAATGTAATGGAGTATTTGGTACTTTTATGTAGATGTTAAGTAAAGTGAAGACCATGAATACTTCTTCCACCACTCTGTACAGTGACAACCAATGCCACAAATGCGCCTGAACCTGTGCTTTCGGTTTAAAATTCAGCCCCCCTGGCTGTGGGTTGAAATAAAAATCTCCCAGATACCAGTTTGCACACTTAAATCAACCCTTAACTGATTGCGCAGCATTACAGGCTAAAATAATACCAAACGAAGACACCAGCTCACATAATGCCTCACCAGCCAAGCAGCCCTGGAGCTGCGTCTAATGATTTCTCCATCACTTAGCAGCATCTGCCAACAATGTCATACAGCTCCATTTTGATCAAAAACCAGTCCATAAATCAACAGTTCGGCTCGTGAGCACACAGCTGGCGGAAACGCTGCTTTTCATTTCCTAAAAATGTATCAATATCACACAGAAACACCCCTCAGCCACGGCCTTTCACTTGACTAACAGAGGAATTATCTTAGCCGACACAAGGCGGGGAGGGAAAAGAGGGAAAAGGGGAGAGGAAAAAAAAAATCGGCTTCATTATGTGTCTGGTTGTGACTCGGGGGTATGTTTTTTCTCCCTCACTTTTCTCCCTCACTGTGTATCACTCAAGCAGCAAATACAGACACATACAGGGAAAGAAAATGCATGCACACTTGCTCCCTTTGTCCCCATCTTTGCGACGAACACAAACACACCCAATCAGACTCAGCCGCTCAATCATACACAGCCTTCAGCGTTTGATTCAGTGAGTATCCGCGGGGCCTTGGGACTGTTACTGCTGTTACTGCAGTCTTCCACTGTCCTCCTCCTCCTCCTCCTTCTCCTCTACCTCCTCGTTGCTAGCCTCACTCCTGCTCCTGCGCTCTGATTCGCTGAGCGCCGGCGACAGGCAGCGACGCGATTGGCCCCGCACAAGTATTGGATACGACGTCATGCCACTGTGGCTTGTGGTGGTGCAGAAATCAGAGACGTGTTCAGAGTTATTGGCAGTTTTTCGGCAGCGTGTGGAGCATCGTGTTAGATCATTACGGCGGGAAAGAGCTGGAGGAGCAGGACAGACAGCGGCGATGAAAAGGAGAGTTTTAATTATCACTGCTATTGGCTTCCCACATAGCATCTAATTGGTTAGTAAGAATAACATGCAAGGATATCCCTGAGCAACAAAAGTGCATTTGTGGAAAATTTAATACAGGGCAGAACCACCAACTGCTACGAATAATTGAAAATCTGAAAACACTGGTTGGTGTGCTACTGTAGGTTTTATAGACACTGAGTCATATTGAAAGGTCCTGCAGCTCATGAAAGCTGATGGAAAGACAGAAGCCATATTATGAAGCCATAAACTTGAACTTAGTCTAACTGTGTGTTCAGATAGAATGTTATAAACCACAATACTTTGCCCATTTAGTGTATTTTTGGGCTGAACTTTAAGTATTCATTCATTATTTACTTAAACTTTATTCTCCATTCACTTATTTGAATTGTATGTTTGCTTATAGTAACATAAAGGCCAGAAAAAGATGGAAACAGCTAGTTGAAAACTGCTCAAAGTGACAAAATACAGCATTAATGCACCTCTTTCTACACAATTCATCTTCTTGGCTTCACCTAGAATTAGAATAAAAAATGGAAAAGCAAAAAGTTAATATTGTAGCAATTTCCTGAAAGCTTTTCCCCCCTACCGACAGTCCTAAGCTAAACTAAACTCTTAATTATTTGGTCTATTAATCTTCTAAACCTGCTTTTGAAAAAAACAACAAAAAACATTTAAGTTATAAAAAGCTATAACGTGAAAGATAACACAGGGCTAATATCATATTTCATCTAACAAAAACATGCAGAGAGGAATTTATGGCTCCACTGGTCAGTGAAGAACTTTCTTTGGTGTTTAATTAGCTTGCATTTATTTAATGTTATTAATTAGCCTATTTGGGTGCTATTAGAGAAGCTGTGGGACCAGAGTGGGCAGAGGGTTCAGTGATTCATGGTGCTTCACAGTGGGAAAACAAAATCAATACTAAAAAAGTTCACAAAAACATCTTCCTGTAACTGACAGACAAAAGAACGACACTTCCACTGATATAAACCTCACATCTGGCCCAGAGCAGAGGCAGCTGTGAAACCTTGCTCATTTGTTAAAGGGCAAACCTTTGATTGGGTACGCGCCCTAATGAGCAGAAAAAAAACAACAAAAAACCCACACATGTCCTTGAAAAAGTACAGATCTGCCTTGTTGTCTCAGTGGGGACAGATTCAGGCTCTACACATGAAGGAGGCTACATGTCATCACTAGTCAAATGGCCTTGGACTAGCGGAGCCTTTTGTTTCCTATGGCGAGTGTACGGATGCTTATCTCTGTCGTGCTGCTGTAACATATTGCTCACAATTATTTTGAACTTCCACAAAGTTTACATGTGAGCTACTGCTTTGTCAGTTTGCTTTGAGATGTTTGCCTGGCCAACTTAAGAGCATAAACAGAATATGGGTGCCGTAACCATTTTTGAAACATATCGACCTTACAAATAATTGTAAATACAGAGGTAGGTATTTAGTTAGAGCTGCCTTGTTTTAGTCTTGTCTTTTAAACCCAATCTTGGCTGACATTTTTCAATCCAGATAAGCTGTTTTACATTGCTAAGCGAGTTAAGAACAGATTCTAATGCAGGAGATCAGGGACAAAATCCACAAAATCCTCATCCATATAATCAAATTACAGCCTTTTTAACACAAAGTTTCTTGGGGCTGTTACAATCCCTCTATAGCTCCACAAGGAATCTGTCCAAATTAAAACTAAAGGATAACTTTGAATGAAACCTTCTTAGTTTGCCTAACTCGAACTGTGGAAGTCTTGTAGGGTTGTGAAGTAGGAAGAACTGATTTCTGCAACCTTGGTTCCAGACTACGAAAATTAATGATTATCAGTTAATCGATTAATTGCCCTAATAATTTCACCCTTTAAAAAACATACTAACTGATAAAACAGAAGGCAAGGGGACATGCATATCAGAAAATGTTTTGTGGATTAGCTGTAGTACCTGTTTGCACCACCAGGTGGAGCCTCTTACTGTTCAGTCAGATGGCAGACTGTAGCTCGTTTGTGTTTAATACCGAAGGAAGCGATTACTTGGACTATGGGCAGTTCAGCATTGGCAAGCAGGGAGCATTGTAGGGGTTTAGCTAGCAAAGGGCCACCATGACAAAGGCTTCTGTGGTGGTTAATGGCTTCAGGCCAGAGCTAACATTCCCCTGACAAGCTGGAGTCTACTAGCAGAGTGGCTGATATTAACAAGATCACGTGTTTGTGATAAAGAAAGAGACACTTAAATTGTGCATGAAGTAACATCTGGCGTACTGTTGTGATGTAAATGATTAATCAGTTATTGATTCTATTTAAGAGGTAAACATCCTATTTATTTTTTCCATTGAACATAGAAGTATTGCTGCATTTCTACAGCTCAGATCCGCATGAAACTGCCTCAGTTTAATCATCAGTCCAAATGATCAATAACTGCCATATAAAACGACTGGTTCTTTGATAAACAGTTCAAGGTACAAGCTTGTGTATGTAACATTTTCAGGGAAGAAACTTCGGCAAGAAACATCCAATCACTTAGCTTCAAATTCTGTCATGTGAACATGACTGCTCACATCTAAAACAGGTGGCCACAATGTAAACCTATACTGTTTTTATTAGTCAGATGATTCCTATATTTCTGCGTTCAGTAACATTAAGGATATCAAAAGGGAGAAAAACATGTTGGGTTTCAGAGGTTCTTCTGTCTTTGCAGCTCTATTGAATGCAGACTGTGGATTTTGACTCTTACACTGAAAATGCATTAAGAAGGTGGCCAGCAGAAAGAGGAATGGTGCATGAGATGTACATGGATGCATGTAGGCGTTGTTTCACAATCAAATTCATATCTACAGAACAATCCCCCCCTGGGTTTCTGTCTGAATGCTAAACCTTCCACAGTCACAACATCCATTCACTCCATTGTGTTCTCTCGCTTAGACATCTGCTCATCGCCTAAAAGGAAGCACGGACTGGCTGACTGGAGGCATCGACATCTGTCACCACTGGTGTCGCTGGCACCAGCAGATTACGTCACGCAAATGCTGCATGTTTATGGGTCAACTATAAATCAGGATGTGTATTCACGAGCTGAGCATTAATGGTTTGAGGTCAATCCTCTGCAGCTGCGCTTTATGACTTTGTTTGCACAGAGCTGCAGAAGGCTGTATTTACCTGAAGTGACCCTGTAATCACATCTCCACCTCCACCTTCCCCTCCGTCTCTTACTTGTTTAATCCACTCCTTCGCTCTCCTCTTCCCCCACATTCTTCTCATCAGTCATTATCTTCCCACTCCTTCCCTTCCCTCCCTGCCCTCCCTCCCTCTCCCCTCTACAGTTGGCAGGCTGGTTGGCTCAAGCTGGTCAACCTGATGCCCTTCTGCAGCAGGCACCGTTGGCAGCGCCTGGCAAATTCTGTGGCTCACTGAAACTCACCCAGCACACACATTAGCTTACTCTAGTGTGATACAATACAACAGATGTACACGCTGAAATGCGGAGGAAATGGGAGCCGTCTAGTTTTGACAGTCATAAACGAAGCCGCGAGCACATTTAATATGAGAGAGAGTAATATATGATAGATATAAACCTGCTAAGATAAGTAAAGAACACATCAGTGGCTTTGGCAGGCACTGAGAGAAGATGTAAGGAGGATATAAGGAGTGTCACATGAGGCCAGATTCTTCTTTCAGAACAAGATTAAGACAAGGGGGGTTGGCTGTAGTGGTTAGGAGAAAGAACAGCTCTTAAATGGGGAGTGACAGTTGAGATGGACATGACAAATGAAGACGGAGCCTCCAGGAGGTCTTCTGGCAGCTGTCAATCACATCAAATGGACTCTCGCACCAATCAGAAAAAGCTGAAGCCCACTCCTGTGATCTAAGAGCAAGTGATGCTCTCCAGCCAAACTAAAACTACTGTTAGCAGTCAACACGTTTAGAAAAGGAGATCAATCTTCTCCACGAGCTAATTTGCCAACGTGAAGTTTAATTACAGTCTTATGTGAATTCCCTTTATTGTTTATAGTTGCTATTAAAAACCCACGCTCCCAATGGAACTCGCTTTCCCAACATACAGTAAAGATGCACAAAGCCTCAATGAGACATAAACATCGGAGTCCCTGAAGGTTTGCTAGTCGCTATCACTCACATCTTTGCAGCAGTGCGCAGCAGTCACGTCTGATCGAAACTGACATTTGGAAATGAAAAAGACTTTACAGGTAATTTAGCAGGCATAAGGAAGCATATATGTTGGAACAAATGGTTCAAATGTGGGTGGAATCGCCGAGACGGTAAATCAGCTTTGAAATTTCTCAAAGTCAATCGATGCGTACAGAAGGCGGAGCCCAAAATAAGTTTGATGGATGGCGGTTCCTGTGCGTTTCTGTTCTACACGGCAACAGGGCAACAAGCAAAGCGGCTACAGCATGGTCGAAAAGAAACCATTAATGACTCCATTACAACCTACAGATGTAAACAGATGACTGAGTTTATGCAGCTGCTTTATTCCAAATGTGGCATGAAAAGCTTTACGATTTGTCACGCTCACCCACGGACACATTATAACGCTGATCGTGGACGGCAGGAACAAACTGATCAATGACTAAACTTCACACTCGTCACTGGATTGGACAGAAGCAGTGGACTGACAGCTGTACGAGGCCTCTGCTGCATGACTGTGATAATATAGCCGGAGTAAATGTTACATGGGAGTGACTCAGCATGAGCCTCTATTCTTCAGGCATTTTGAACTACAGTTGAATAATCAATAAATTAATCTGAAACTATTTCCACAGTCAATTGTTTCCATAATGAAATGATGCCAAGCATTTTCTAAATGAATGAATTTGCTGCTTTGTTGGTTACATACCATTCTAACCTGCATATTTTGACAATATTTACAATATTTACCTACTATTTTTATTTAACCAGGTAATTAACCCATTGAGATCAAGATCTCTGTCACAAGGGTGACCTGGACCCTATTAAATAGGGGTGGGAATCACAGGGTACCTCACGATACAATATGATACGATACGTGATACATGGCTCATGATACCGATAATCACATGATACAGCGATACTGCAATAATCGATATATTGCAAGACAATCACATAACGAGTCGAGCTTGGTTGTTCCCTCCATGTTGCCAAAGCCCAAATGGGTCCACACTTTGGACTTAAATGTGGATGGGGCGTCTCTTACGGTAGCGTTGCTGTCCTCCATTATACCTGGACAAACTCTTCTTGGGCCAATTCATTTCCACTCAAGTCTCCATCATTCATGTGATCAACGCCACGGTGTGGAGTCATTAAGTAGTGACGCTGGGGAAATGGCAGCTGGCAGGGGAATCTGGCAGGGTTTAGAGCACCTTATTAGAGCGCCTTATTATATTAATTAAAGTATCCATATTTGGCGCCAGCGTATCGATACTCGTATCGCATGAGGAGGGACGACGATATATCGCTGTATTGAGATTTTGTCCCACCCCTACTATTAAAATAACACCTGGTTGCAGCTTCACCTCAAACCATTATAGTTTAGCATGTCAGCTAGCGAAAGTGGTCCCTTTGACTTTAAAGTCCTATGTTTGTTGTTAAATCTAACTTGTAGAGCTATCCCTTTTATTAGAAATAAGAACTACAGTTCAAATGTGGAAGGAAATTAGATATTCAATCTGTGGTCAACAAGGAACTTCCATGCTGTAAGTGTGGTGTTTGTAAAATGCTGTGATCTATTGCTCGACAACAAAGGATTCAGCACTGCAGGTTTTATTCAATTTAAAGGAATAGTTGAAATGTCATTCGCTTTTCTGTTGAGAGTTAGACAACAAGATTGCTACCTCTCTCATATCTAGAGCTAGAACTAGAACCTGATTAGGTTAGCTTAGCATAAAGACTGAAGACATGGGAAACAGTACGCCAAAACCTGCCAAAAACACCTGTAATGCTGAGCTCAGACTACATTATATTTATAGTGTTGGATAAAATCTATTATAATTATCCACTATAAGCAAAACGAATTGTTGCCGAGGTACATAGCAGAGTACACCACGGCCATCAACCAATCCAAACATGCCTCGTCTTTCTCAACCTTTATGATGTCAATGGGAAGGAAGGACCAGATACTGACTGTCTTGTGTTCAGAAAAGCCAGAGAAAAGATGCACCACGAGAATATTATGGTATGTCTATCTTTTAGCCCATCTTTCACTTCGATATGCTGAGTGCGGACCTGCAACAATGAATTGATTAGTTAAATTAAATTAATCACACACTATTCTAAAAATTGTGTTGAGTCATTTTTCATTTTCTCTGATTCCATCTTCTTAAATGTGGATAGTTTCTGGTTTCTTTCCTCCTTTATGACAGTAAATTGAGCATCATTGGACTGTGGACAAAACAAGACATTTGAGGGTGTCATCTTTGGCTTTGGGAAACACTGACTGCCATTTTTCTCCATTTTCTCACATTTTATAGACCAAACAACTAATCAACTAGTCAAGAAAATAACACAAATAATTGGTAGTTTGTAGCCCTGTGCTCTGTGCTCCTGTTTGTCAATGTCAAGTTGTGGAAGTAGAGAAGATTGTGAAGCCTCCAAGATGTGGCATCAGTTGTCATCAACTGTGATACATTAGATGGGGCAAAACAAGACTTGTTGCACTAGATGTTAATTTATGGTTCCGATGCTCTGTGTGTTTTGGGTCTGGCTGTTTTCATGCTGATATCAAACAGTCTGAATCTGCAATAAAGCTCATTAAATAATACATCGGATTAAAACCCAAAGTGTAAAAAAGTCACGGCTTTACAGGTGGATTACATACAGTACTGTATATCTTGGCTGGGTGCAGTAACAAACAATGTTACAAATTAGGTTTATTTTATACTATGATGTTGATTAAATGTGACTATAGGTCATCATGTGACTTAGTGTTTGGTGTCACGGTAGGATGAGTGAGAGAGATGGTTGATCTCTCCCACTGGGCAGCACTTAGTGAACAGCCTGTCTTCCTGCTACAGCAGCCAACTAGCACCATGCAGGCAGCTACACTTGATATTCCCAGCACAGCTCAGCTCAAATGGGACATCTGTTAGTTTCCTGCAGTAAGGCCACGTACCACCTCCCTAAGAAAAAGGTTTCATCAGAGAAATATGGATGAGCTGCCCAGCTGCTTAAGCATTAATTAGCAATACCAACCGATGGAATTCTGATAGTATTCTCTGGTAACTTGGAAGAAAGCGACCTGCAAGTGAATTGAGTTGCACAGTTCTCGTGCTCAAGCGCGTGTTGTTTTTAGGAGCAGATGGCCCACCCGCTTTGTGAATTTTATATTTAGTCAAGAAAACAGAGAGGTATGCAGATACGGGGGGGATTAGAGGGCAAAGAGTTGCAAATCGATCCAACACCTATATGGGGTGATGCTTTGAATCCGAGAGTCGGCTGCCCTGAGGCTGCATCAGATTGTACATCTGGCGCTTGAGGAGGTCTAGAGTAGATGCTGCTGACAGGTTTATCCAGTTCAACACCCTCTAATCTACTCCTCTGCTTCAGAGAAATGTTGAAATTGCTCCTCCTATGCAATCCTCCACTCTCGGCTCAACAAAGGATTCTCAATTGAAAAGATGAACTTCAAGCTGAAGATGTCAGTCCATCAACAGAGCAATTGTCACTGTGGTGGACGGAACTCTCGAGACGAGAGATAAACCATTCACATGCAAACATTACAATTGTCCAAGACTGTGATTGGTCAAAATGACAGTGTTCAAGTAAATGGGAGAAAGAAAAGCACCTTGCAACCTTTCTTTTTTTCTCCACTAACTGCTTTCCACATCACTTACCAGCAATCACAAACCACTTAAAATGACAAAAATTCCCCTACACTGTACGAGGATCTCTCTCTCTGTCAGTACAGTGTGTATTTACAACTACTATACTGTATAAAAACAAATGAATTTCAGCAGAAATGTTGCCAAATCTACTTGAAAAGAGTCATTACTGATACACAAACAGTGTCAGTAGAATGAAATAGAGAGCACACTAATGCAGAAAGGGAAAAAAAAAAATGCTGTTCACGCTTCAAAGCAAAAGCAAGAACTACCTTGTAAACACATGAAAAATTTGTGTTTATCACACTTCGCCGACCGGCAACAAAATTCTGCTCTCTGGGTGCATTAACTACAGCAACAAGGGCCCTCATGCTGCTGGTGCACAGAGGCCACGCTGTTTCAGGAGCTCCAGCTGCCTGGAAACACTAAAACTAAGGTTTTTCCTTCGACCGAAGGGCTTCGATTGAGGACATTTTTGTGGAGCACCTTGAATGAACATAAAAAGGTGTTCAGGCCCCATATCAGAATGAATGTAAAAACAATGGAAAAGGTGAGCTGGCAACACAATTTCCCATCGGTATTTTTGAAGAAGACTTGGATGATGGTTTGTGACAGTTGGCAGATGGTCAAGCTAATCAAACATCGATCGATTAGGTAATCCTCAACAACAAATAAATCAAGCATAACTGTTTTTGTTAGGAAGCAATTCTTATGGATGTAAACAATAGCCATAGCAGATAAACGATATGACTATACTGACGTGGCTTGGTAGCTAAATGAAGTTCATGTGTCTTTTTCTGATGCAAATGGCTGGTCAAAGCATGTTTTCATCACAAACACTGTCCAGAAATCCAACCAGTTTCACTCCATAAATGAACATCACTGATACAGTATATTCCTTGTTCCTACGTGTGCAAGTTAAAGTGATCCACATGTTTTTACATTACAACTCCAACATGTTATTTGGTGAAATGAATAGGCTTTTGGCTTGAAGTCGAAATTATACTTCTCAACAAATATGGTAGGGATGAGGGTTGAGAAGAGGTAAAATAATGTAAATGTTGCTTTAAACTATTTCAAACCCGCCACAAATCCCCCAGACAGGATTTAAGCCCTCTGAAAACCTGAAGAAACCCCTTTCAAGCATGTGGGTGACCTGCTACACAAGATTAGTGATCAGTATGCACACACACACTCTGACACAGGAGTCTATTTAATGCGCCATATAGGATATGATAAATACGGCTGCCAAACAGTTATTATCTCCACTGCATTATCCTCACTAATACCAATCCATCACCAAAGTAGACATGACTGCTGTGTATTTTTAACCGCTAATGTGTCACCGTGGAACCGACAGATGCTGCAGGACACAGCAGATAACCGGCCAGCTGTGTGGATGTATGGCTGTAGCTCGAGGGTGTTTTTGTACAGTGACTGTATGTGGTCTGTCCCTGCTACCTATGTGAGACCAGGAACTTGTTTTTCACTAGGAAGTGATTTTATTAGCGATAACTATAAAGGTCATTTAACAAAACTGTGGACATTTCTAAAAGATAACAGTTAAATAAATGGTTACCTTTTTCAGTCTTTAATATACACAATAACGGCCAATGAATAACATTAACATACATTCAAATGTTGTTAAAAAAAAAAAGACTAATTACCATTTGTCAAAATACAGATTTATGATGTGGACATTATTTACAGTTTTGGTCCATTTTTTTTTATTTTTTACCGTTAACATTAGGAGTGGGACAAAATATCGGTACAGCGATATATCGTTGTCCCTCCTCGTGCGATATGAGTATCGATACGCTGGCGCCAAATATTGATACTTTAATTAATATAATAAGGCGCTCTAAACCCTGCCAGATTCCCCTGCCAGCTGCCGTTTCCCCAGCGTCACTACTTAATGACTCCACACCGTGGCGTTTATCACGTGAATGAGGAAGACTTGAGCGGAAATGAATTGGCTGAAGAAGAGTTTGTCCAGGTATAATGGAGCACAGCAACGCTACCGTAAGAGACGCCCCATCCACGTTTAAGTCCAAAGTGTGGACCCACTTGAGCTTTCGCAACATTGAGGGAACAAGTAAACTCGACAAAGACTATGCCATATGCAAGAACTGCCTCGCAAAAGTAAAGTACAAAGGCAACACCATGAACATTGTATTTTTCAGTTATAGATATCGTGATGTATCGTTATGTGATTGTCTTGCAATGTATCGATTATCGCAGCATCGCTGTGATTATTGTTCTCGTGAGCCATGTATCGCGTATCGTATCATATCGTATCATATCATGAGGTACCCTGTGATTCCCACCCCTAGTTAACATATGAGTAAATACTCTTTGGTTCAGTGATTTTATATCTCTAATTTTACTATCTCTAAAATGATAGTTTAAAAAAATGTTTACAATTTTCAGTCTTTAATATACAGAATTTGTCTTTCAAATAATATGCAATATGCAAATATCTGTAAAATTACAGTATTTCTTTGATAATTTAAAACAGTAAAAACTGTGTAATTTGACAGTCAAAATGTTGTAAAAGAGCTAATTACCATTTGTCAAAATACAGATTTATAATGTGGACATTATTTACAGTTTTGGCCTGTTGTTTTTTTACAGTTAACATGTAAGTAAAATAACAATAAAACTGTAAAATGACAGTATATAAAGTTATTTACCATGTTTTAATCTGTAATATATATCATTTTATCTTTTAATCAACTTCAAAT
>OMNN01057163.1:3428-20451 GCA_900302755.1 Chromis chromis
TATGGACTTTGTGGCTCAGTAGAAACCTCACTTCATTCACTTTGGTTATTTACTTGAAACTACTGCAAATAATGTCAAATTTAAACTCCAAAACATAAAAAAAATAAAAAAGTTTAGTCTTATGAGGATTTTTATTTTATTTTTATTTTTTTAACTTAGAGTAAATAGATTGGACTTTTAAAACAATAAACTGTGACTCTGTATGTAACAGATGACCTGTCTGAGATGTAGAAAAGTACACAATGTCATTTGCATTCAGATCTTGATTGATCCTGTCTCACTGTCAGGGATCATTTGGAACTCTAAATAATTAATGAAGCTACTGCTGTTGTGGGACATGTGCAAATGTGAAAAGCAACTCTATCGATGCGGAGACTCTCTGCTGTATGATACTATAGGGATTTTATAAGAGAGGAGTCTTTCAGCTGTAAGCAACAAACTTAACTTGCTCATATTAACATTTTAGCAAAACCTACATTATATTCAGTGGGGGGATTGTTATTGAACTCCTTTGATCTGTTTCATACTCTGTCTTAATCACATTATTAGATTATTAGAATTATTATTCTGTGTAAAGCCATACAAACTGTGTCTTTTTGTGCTCTCTCTAAATGACATACAAAATGTTATGACCGTCTGACTGCTATGAAGATCTCATTAAGCTCACCAATAGTGCCATGCTCAATATATTACCTGGTGTTTCTAGGCAACATTTCTCTCTGTGTGCATTAATTGCATCGAGCAATCAAACATTTATTTTATGAGTCATGGTACTGATTACACTGACTTTCATAATAAATACCCTATACTTAAACCAAGCATCATGGGTCTGATTGACATAGAAATAACATTTAATGATATTTAAATCGCACTGACTGACCTTATGGCACAGTCATTAAATCTACAAACTGCCTCCGCCCAGCACTCTCATTTTGTTGGGTCACTGGATATTCATCTTGTTCCTGATTGACTTGGTTGTGTAAGTACATGCTCCATTTTCAGTGCATGGCATGTTTACTGTTGCTGAATACTGACACCTTTCAATCAGTCATATGAACCTCGAGGCCGAACACTGAAGACATTTGCACCACCAGCTGATCAGCCAACGTATCTGACAGCTCATCACCTGATCAATCAGCTAACCTTTAACAGAAGATCATCAATCATTCTTAAACAACTCAATGAAGCGCCCTTTATAATCTGACGGCTCGCACACTGCTTGATTATTCCTGCTGTCTACTCCCTCCTCTCCACCTGTTCACAGGCTTCCGAATTCAGTATTTTTTGCTTTGTTTGAATTTTTATTGAATGATGTACAGTATCTCCTGTTCTTATACGCTGGTTTGAGGGCATCCATCCAAATTAAATGGTGTGTCTTTGCAATAAGTGGTCCAAAGCTCTTTGAAAATTGATGTCATTCCAATCTCAGATAATTTAAAGTCCATACTTCACAACAATATGGGGATTTTACACAACTGCAATAAGCTATTGGGTTTATGTATTTTAATTTTCCTAACTTAATATTCAGCACCTTACTGCCAGTGACATATATGCCACTGACATGTACAATTAAACTGCAGAGGTCAATAAGAAAAGCAATCAATTCTATGGAACTTGTGGAAATGAACTTTTAAGGGGTCTGTGCTTTATCCCCCGCTTATGGACTAACAGTGGAACAGTGAAAGTAATGAAGTTTGATTCTCTGGAGGAAATCTCAGTTCAGGAAGAAAATGAGTAATGCTTCTGCAGCCACTATTAGGGTGGTCTATAGTCAGGAAATTAACCTTTGACATCCCACGGGAGTCGTTCTTGTTCTTTATGTAAATGCATTTAACCTTTCCATGCCATGGAGCCACTGCCTGTGTTCTAAGTCAATGAAGGGTTAAAACATGAAAATGTGGATTTGGACATGGGTTTTAATTTCTAACTTTAACACCGCCACTGCCTCATTATTCATGCACTACTGACCTTTAACATTTTTATGGAAATGTGTCTCCTAAATCCTGTCCAGACATAAAATCTAATCTGTATGTTAGCAGCTTATTGTGATCATGCATAGGCATACAGTATGTCACATTATGTCAGAAGGCCTGTATCTGGTAACGGTTGGCTCAATATTCATTTTTAATGCACCATTTTGTTCATTCCTGACTTTGTCTTAGCATATACACTGATGAGCCATAACATTAAAACCACTGGTCTCATATTGTGTGTGTTCCCTCGAGCAACTGTTATGAAGCATACGACACTGAGTCATTGTCAGTGGATTCTTTGGCTGCTGTGGGATGTGGGGTGGGGGTTCCATCTATTGGGCCTCTTCCGCCGCATCCTGAAGATGTTCGATCAGATTGGGACCTGGGGAGTTTGGGTCAATATCTCAGCTTGTGTGTTCCTTCAGCCATTCCTGAGCAGTTTCTAAGGTGAGGTAGGGTTTCCCTCCCAGCAGGACATTGCATTGTAATGAGATGATCAATGTTATTCATTTTATCTGCCTTGTTTTAATGTTGTGGTTGATCAGTGTATGATAAAAACTTGTTGTACTTATTAGTCAGAAAGAAATAGAAAAGGAAAAAGCTAAGAAGTTTAAAAGCACTGAATTTATCATATAGTTGTTCTCATTTACATGTTTTTCTGCTTCTGTCATTAGCAGTTCAGACTGCTGTGGAATAAGATCACGGCTCTATGTAAATCAGCTGTCGTGGAGATAAAATCATTATATTACTGTCACTACATCGACTGACAAAATGAAGAAAAAGTATAGATTAATAAGAACAGCTGTGCTGGGAGATCGGCTGAACTGACATTTAAAATTAATGATGACGGAGAAATTTAGATGTACAGAATGTCATACTTAATACAGCTGCAAGGCATCTAAATATGTTGCAAATCTGTACTCATTATACTGTAAAATATAAAATGTCAGCAACACCAGTGAACAACAATAGCAGTCAAAGTCAAATCTGAAGAAATCAAAACTAGGAATTAAGAGATATGGATTTATGTAGTAAACAAGTGTAAACAAACCAAATCTGAATCTCTGATCCCTCAGAGTAGCCACTATTTGCAATATGTTAACCAGCTTCAGAGGTTTTCAGGTGACAGCTGCTTCTTGTTATCTGGTGGAATTTCTTGCCTTTTTAATGTTTGTGACCATCAGTTGTCTTGTTTAGTGTAGAAACAGCCCTATTCAGCTGCTGTAGCAATGGATATTAAAGCAAGAGTTGCTCAACTAAGTAAACATACCTATCAAACGGAATTCCCTCTGCTGCAGAAGTGAAGTTCATCAAAGGTAAGAGCCTTAGAAATGTACAAATATTGGCCCATGTCAATGCTCAAGTGTTCAAGCAGTAGACACATCTCAACATGGGAGAAGACTGTATGGATCACACCTTCTGGTGGAACCCCTGCAAAGAAACCAATACTGAGGAAGACCAAAAAGAAGAAGAAATCTTCTTGGACTAAGACACACAACGGATGGACATTGGACCAGTGGAAATTTGGACTTAGAAATTATCCACATGTCCACATGTCAGATTCCACCTGCTGTGTCTTTGTGGGACACAGAGAAGGTGAACAGATGGTATCTGCATGTGTGGTTCCCACCATTAGGTGTGGAGGAGGAGCTGTGATGTTATATGGGGGCACTGCTGGCGACTCTGTTGGAGATTTATTCAGAATTCATTATTTAACCACCAAGGCTACCAGGAAAAAGATTTTTTTTTAATGTAGCAAACAAGTGCTTAGCATATGTGAGAACTCCTTCAAGGTTCTCGAAACTGGTCAAGGGAATACCAAGTGTTATCAAAGCTGCTGCTGATTACATAACTCCATATGTGTTATTGCATAGTATGCTTTCAGTATTGTTCTATATTGTTGAAAATAGCCAAAATAATGGAATAATTAAGCAGCTGTGTCCAAACATCTGACTGCTACTGTATATTAGAAATGTGGCTGCTAAAGAAAGTGAGGCGGAGCACAGCCGGAACGTGATGTACCTCTAGACATGAAGAGTTATGATATTGAGTCTTTTTCCTCACAGGATATGTCAGTGATAGATTGATTTTCTCTTGATTGATGGGCACTGTGGTCAGCCTTCACTTGGTACAATGAATCCACTAATGAATTACCACCAGTTCTATCACTGTTATAGGTCATAGCATACATTACATGTAAAATTACTAATGTTAATTTACACAGACATGTAAAATGATTATGGTTACTTCAGAGGGGCTGTCATATGAGCAATTTTCTATATGCTTAACAGTAGGTCATAGTTTTTCTTGCTTTGGGAGTTCTTTTCCCTTGGTTGTTACAGCATTATTTATTATCAGTCAATTTTTCACTTAGGATAAGAATAAATCTTTAATTAAAGTACAGCATCAGTTCCTGAAAATGGATTAGAACTAAGAACAGTATTGACTGTATTTTAGTTGAACCTTATTGTAAAGGCTGAAAATCATGAAGAACATCTGAATATTAGATTAACTGTTAAATGAAGCCCTTTGTTCAGATTATAGCCTGGAAACATTTGGCATTACAAGACATTTCCTGGTTTTTAGGTTGTGGTAACACAAACTAAAGGCCTGTAGCATCTTAGCACTGCAGGGACTTCGGGAGGATTTAGCAGCATAAGAAATTCAACACTTTCACACAAAATGAAACTTTCCCTGTCAAAACCATCCCCAGAATAATTCTATGGCCCAATTTAATTTTCTCACCACTCAGCTTTAGATTCTGGCCTAGACTGAGAGAGAATAATCTACAGCGTCAATGTATAATTAACTCGAAAGGTCAAAAGATCCATCTGGTTTTCAATTAGACTGTTATCTCCTGGGGAAGGATCGGGTATTTGACTTCTTTCTATAGGATGGAAGTCACCGAGGTCAGCGAAATTAATGTCTCCCATGTCTGAACCAATCCCCCGAGAGTTATCATCCTCACTTATTCACTAGGCTGGATATGACATCTCTCTCATGTGAAAGTTTCTCCAGTATTACTTTTTTTTTTTTTCTAGAAATTCCTCCTCTGAACTGACTGAATTTAAAGTGCAAGGACATAAGATATTCAATGCAGTCTTTACATTATAACTGTCATACTTATACTTCATACTTAAGACCTTGGCCTTACCTGCTTGTTACGTGCTATACTCCACCTTCAGTATGATTGTTTAAAATTTACTGTTCATTAAACCTTAATTATCAGAATTTTTGCCGTAACACCTGTCTTACCATAAAACTAGATTTGTATCAAAAGGCTCCTCTCTGCTCCCCAGCTAGGTGCTATCACTGTCTGCCTGCCATTCGGTGCAGTACATGTGCACTGGCTTAATTGGAGCTTTTTCACTGCAAACAGCTGCCTGCTGCAGCTCAGAACAGAAATATCTAAAACAAAAGTTGTGAACCATAAAACCAAAACAATGAGCTGCAAGATGCTGAAAAGCTCCACAGAGCCGAGAGCAGCTACTGATAATATTCAGTGCATTTGTCACAGCAGGACAACTTTCACATTAGCCTTCAGATTTGGTTTCAGAATGTCTTAATGCGTTGAAACAATACATGTTAACACAACCCTGATTATCTGGCTAAAACTTGTGTGAATGCTTTATACTGTTTGAAAATGAAATTGAGACTCTGTTGCTGCAGTTTATTCATAATGCACGTGGACCCAAAAGTCCCTGCACATACACAGTCAGAATCTCAACATCAGCATACAGGTAATAATGTTAATGAGGCTGTGTTTGCACTGCAGGAATGATCCCCAAAGACAAAGAACCTTTGAAGGAACTCAGTTCCTCTAGTTGCATTTCCATCAGAGGAACTGAGGTACTAAATGAAGTTTCGGGATGACTGTTTCACCCCCACTAAGTTTCTGCTGAGGTGTAGTACTTTCTGAAAGTTCATTTAGTTTTTGTTCATTGTGCTTAAACACAATAACATGGAGTCACAGAAGAAGTCCGGTGAGCTGTCAATGAAGTTCAGGCCTAGTTAAGAATTTATGCATAGAAAGACGTCCAGTGGGATTTTGATCCACGATAATTAATTCCCCATCTTAAACATTTAAGATCATCAGTTTGGATTGTTGCACAAAACTGCAACAATCAGCTGATGTTTCTTCAAACATCAGCTGACTACTATGTCTAATCTTCACAGGACTTTAGATCTCAGTGCAAATGCAGATAACAAATGGCTGAAAGAACCTTTGGTTGCTTAGAGGTTCCTAGAAATCCTTTCCTATATCTAAAGATTCTGGCAACTTTTGGTGAAAATGCAGCTTACAGCAACAATATATGTGAGATTTTGGTGAATTTCTAATCTGACTATTACACTTCCTGTATTAAATAAGACTATACCTGCTTCATGTGCATCATAGGTCTCCTCAGATTTGGATTATCTCCTAGTTTATATCACCTAACAGCAAACACAATGACATATGTGAAGCTGACCCATATGTGTTATTCTATCCTATATGCTTTTATCATTAGTAAAGTTTGTTTGTTTTTCATTATGTTTTCGCTTCAATGATTGTACATTTCAGCATAGCTATTAAATATATGTAAAAACACAGTGAAAATGGCCATGTACTTGATTATAGTTTCCAACAAGGTAACTATCAGTCAGAGTATCAGTTGAGTCTTCACCAAGCCAATGAAAACTAAAATGATCCACTACATTGAGAAGAAAGATAGATAAAGATAAAATCTGTAGTGGGAATTTATTCTAAAGAAGTGGGACCTGATGAGCAAAGGCTATAGGTTGTGTGTTAAATCAAGGAACAGTGAAATGAGCAGCCTGAAGGGAGCATAAAGGATGTGACAGAGTATACCTACGTCTCCAGCAGCAGCAGAACTGTGTGCAATATCTGTATGCATGTGAACAGTATGTCATTCTCCAGCCAACACACTTTTCGGTCACTAGAAACACTGTTTCACTGTTCACACACCAACACAAATCATCACTGCATCCATGACGACAGCCATCCTATCTTGTGTAAATAAAATATTTTACATGAAAGGAATCAGTATGTGCATGCTTTTTTTTTTTTTTAAGTAATTTGTATGCAGCATTATTTGGAATTTTTGGACTAGTTTTACTAAAACAGATCCATATTTATTGAGTTTGTAGCCAAACAAATGTATTTTAAGTCAGTTTTGTGCAGCTTCAGTAGCAACAGTCTGAATAAAAATTTTTTTTACTTTTTGGAAAATAAATGCCTAATTTATTTGAACTAGTCTGAAAAGCTGTTAGTCTGAAGCAACTCCCTTGGCCCATCTAACAAACAAATATGATTACTGCACTAAAGTTGGTTTCCAAAGTCCACATCTGATTAATTATTTCACCATAAGTATGCTAACTGCAGTTCTCCTGGCAATTCATTGTCCCAAAATGAATAAAATTTGAACACTGGGAATAAAAATGGCATTTAGAAGAAAATGAATTGGAGGTAAAAATCGATGCCAAAGAACTATACTGGGGGAGTAGCTCTGTCCAGCTGGCTGCCAATGTTTCATAATGAACTGTCAAGCCATTGGCTAGTTGGATGGTTATATCGATTCTGATTGGCTTTTATCCCCTTGAGTTTGCTTTAATAGTTCTTTCTCCCTCTCTGTCTTTGTCATCCAATAGCCTGTCTCGCTTCAACGCCGCAGGCTGATTGGTCATTTTGGCAGACAGCTGTCTGTGATGTTAAAGACGGTCTTTGTAGCCGCTGGTGACTGCGTGTGTGAGCGTTTGTGTAATGCTGCACACTGAGACCAGGCCCAACAACAGTAATTTTAACAGACAGCGTGCCCTCATCTCTCCTGTAGCTCGGCACATACACACAAACACAAATGCATCACTCAGTTTTACTCCAGGCTAATGGCAGACCGTGGCAGATTACATCAAAGTACACGCACTCACTCACACAGCCTGAGACACAAAGCCTCATCTACAATCATTTCTACACAGGATGAAGAATGTGTATTGTTTTAGCCAGGTCTCTAGATAACACACACACACACACACACACAGAATGGAAATGGACCTGTGTGTGTGTCTTTGTATCAGTGTCTGACTCATCTCTGAGTTTCCTAACATAGTGAGGTTAACCTCATGTGGTTTAACTGTCTGCCACTGATGATTTCATTATGCACAGCAGTAGAATAAACAAATGGATATATTGTATATTAACACAGAGGACTAATCTCAACATGCTGGTCAAGTGCTGTCGAGTCTTTCCAATCCAAAATGTTTCTGTCCATCAATGCTTATATTACAAGAACACAATGACAAAAATCAGACCGAATACTTCATTTCTAATAAAAACATGGCACATACCCCCATGTTAAAATGACCAACTTCACAGCAGAAATAAACAAGTTTATAGCTGTTACAAGAAATGTTTTTTGGTCTCAATGGCTAATTTCCCCATACAGGCTGAATTTTTATATAACTCACCCATTCGATTTGTATTAAAAAACACAACTTTAAGCCTTAAGGACATGGCTGCTTTGAGTGACAGGTGGGTGCAGTTATAGGATAGTCTGTGGCCCAATCACCTGCATTCACACTCCACCTCCTTGCTCATTTTTTGGATTACTTGAGAGTTAGGTGAAGTCAGGCACTGCAAAGATGCCGATGCCTGGAGCCACCACACTGAGCTTTGGAACTGTCTGGCATAAAACCAGTGGGTGAAGTCACGGAGGGTTCGCCCATCTTTATGTACAGTTCATGGACTGAACCAAAACAGAGAAGTTATGGGCAAAGTGAGACCAAAATAAGATGCTCCAAAGCCTTGTAATGGAATTTAAGGTACATGGAAGATAATAAATTATCTCATTAAGAAACTGCTCAATCAGAATATCCTAATTATGTTGTAAACAAAAGTGATAAACAATAAGTAAGTATAAACAATAAAACAATGATTGCCAATTAGTTCAGTGATTGCTTTATAAATGTAATTACTGAACCAATACACCGATCGGCACATAATTGGAATCACCTGCCTGATATTGTGTAGGTCTCCCTCATGCTGCCAAAACAGCTCTGTCCAACTGGGGCATGGACACTGGACCTCTGTCGGTCTCTGTATCCAACAGTGTTTGGCACTGGGATGCTGGCAGCGAAACATTTAATTCCTGTAGGTTATGAGATATGGCCTGTGGATCTGGCTTGTTTTGGTGTGTCCCACAGATACTCGATTGGATTGAAATCTGGGGAGTTTGAGGGCCAGGTCGGTGCTGTGGGCTTTGTGTCATGATGCTTGAGCTGTTCCTGAGCTTTTTTTTTTTTTACTATACTTCTCATTCCATCCCCAAAATGACCACATTGGAACCATTTTACATGAATAGAAAGCACACAGAATTATCACTGTCTACCAGTGTTTCTGTCTGTCTGTGGACTCCATCTAACTAGGAGTCATATAGGAGGTTGGCAGAATGGTTTAGCACAGGGGTGTCCAAACAACGGCCCGAGGGCCAAATGAGGCCCACCATCCATTTTTAATTGGCTCGTATCAAAGACTAAAAATATAGGAGATTATGGCACATAATATTTGCGCTTAACTGTATTGTAGTTCTTAGTTATAACACTAGGCGGAGCATCTGTCTTGAACAAGGTAGCGTCTCTATAAAGCAAGCAATCAAAGAAAAAAAATTGCGGAGGGTCACCAGAAATGGCGGAACCAAGGAGATGCAAGATCGCAAGTGAGTGCAGAAAATTTCAGGCTCTGTGGAAAAATTAACATTTCTTCATTGAAACCAATGGGAATTGTGCCTGTTTGATTTGCAATGAAACTGTTGCAGTGATGAAAGAGTACAGTGTACGACGACATCATGAAATGAAACATCAGGCCTTTACATCTTACACTGGCGTCTAGCGGGAAGAGAAGCGCAAGCAAATGATAGCTAGCTTGCTCAAACATAATTTACCAGCATTTGATTGATTTTACTAACATTTATGTATTAGAAATGAGGCAGTATACCTCACTTCTAGTAAGTGGCCCAGTCCTTCGTATATTTTTCTGTATGTGGTCCTTAGGGAAAAAGTTTGGACACCCCTGGTTTAGCACATCAAAGTCTACATTTTAGTCACATCACCAATACTTTTCTTCACTAATCAACACATGCCTGACCCATAGGAGAAGCATTTGAAAAACTTGATACCAAAATAAGAATATGTGCTGTTGACAGATGTCACTTTTCCATTGTCAAATCACACCTATGGTCTCTTACAAAAGCCAACAATTCTGTTCTCTTATCCTCACTGGATGATGGATCATTCTCTAATAGTGAAATGAGGTTCTGTTATGTTTATGCTGGTCAACCTAGTAGCTGGCGTGACTCCAGAGCTTTCTGTAATACAGATATCGGACAGCTGCTGATACAAGATGCCTGGACCCTGGTTCCAAAAGGAATGCACATCATTGGGGATTTAACTTTCTCTCTGATGGAAGCCACGCAGAGATAATGGACACCTAATTGTCAGGCAAGAGCAGTTCAATAAAAAGGTCAGTTCAGCTTGTGTGGCTATTGATCATGCTTTTGGCATTCTAAAGTCAGAAGTTCAGAAGTGTGATGGCCTGAGACCAGGAACAGACTCAAATGCAGTGATCAGTCAACAAACAGCCCAAAAGTCCAAAATCCAAGTTTAATAAACACAGCAGGGGTCAAACACTGGCAGGCAGTCAGAGAGGCAACCAGAGCAAACAGGGAGCAGACAAAAGGGCAAAACCAAGAAACTGCTCAAAGGCACACAGTGAATCAAAAACCTTACAGAAGATCAGTCAAAAGAACTGGAGTGGGAACACGCAGAGGTCACAGACAAGAAATCACAGAGGATTGGCTGCAAAGCTTGACTATGGTTAGTACAAAGACAATCTGGCAACTGGGAGAGAGTCTCCTGAGGAAATCGATTGGCTGATAGAACACAGGTGGTGCTTAAAACTGGCAGGAAACTAAACAAAGAGTGGAAGTAAAACTGACTAGAATACACAGAGACAAAAGGCTTCACCAGTGATACTCAGCTTACTGCCAGTGGTTCAAATCAGGCCTGCAATAGGGCGCAGGGCAACCCGCTGACAATCCTTGTTATTCACAATGAAAACTGACTGATTCACGCTGGGAATTATTGTCTGTTTATATAGTAAATGGTCAGTAACATCCCTTGGCTGTTGCTGTTAATTTGATAATTAATCATTTCAAAGAAAGATTAGTTTCGGGCCTTTTCATGTTTATTTATTTTATCTGTTTGTGATCTGGCCCCTGGCCTCATGTCATTTTGCAAGAGGGGCCCATGTTCAAAGCCACACAAAGGATAAAGTGTCTGCACATGAAAAACATTGAAAATCAGCACACAACATTTGTTTAGAACCAGGAGACCAAGTTGAACATGCTCCTCAGTAATGATTCACATCTACCATATTTTGAGAATGAAGATGGATCTCATTACACCAACAGGATTTCGACAGGAAACGATACACACACGTTTTTTTTCCCATTACTTCTTTTTCTTCACAGATTTTTGTTAGCTTGTGGTAAATGGTCTGCACTTATATAGCGCCTTTTTGTACCTTAGCGGTACCCAAAGCGCTTTATAGTGTGTTTCGCATTCACCCATTCACACACCAATGGCGACAGAGCTGCCATGCAAGGCGCTAATCTACCATTGGGAGCAACTTGGGGTTCAGTGTCCTTTCCCAAGGACACTTCAGCATGTGGGGGGGACCGGGGATTGAACCGCCAACCTTGCCATCAGTGGACAACCCGCTCTACCACCTGAGCCACAGCCGCCCACAATTGTGTGCTGTAATGGGTGATGTGAGGCACTTCGGGCCAAATTTGGTAATTGAAATCCAATTCAACTGCCTTGTTGTACTCGTGGAGGCTCTAAAGCTTTCTGTTAACTTTTCATTGAAGTGTCTCTCCATCATCAAGGCTCCTGCTGTGCCTCCAAGTGGCGGCTCATGGAAACTGGGTGATAAGAGCCCAGACAGAATCAGCAGGGGACCTTTGAGTCTCAGTGGCCCCCAGAGGCAGAGTCGCCTCACAGTTGTGAGTGTGACTCGCCAAACGCAGCTTTATTGTGTTTTTTGTTGGTCGATGCAGGCAATTTTCTTTTCTCATGTACCTTTCTTCTTCTCTCTTTCAGGCTTCTCCAACTCGCACCTCACAAGTGACTCCAATGCAGCCGTCCTCCACTCAGCATTGGCCTCATATCTTTCATAAAATGGTCAGCTAGCAGGCTTTTTTTCTACCAGTCACTAATATCTATCTGCTGTGAGTGGCAGTGGAGGGACTCACTGGCTCTATGGGTGAAGACTGTTGAGTTGTTAAAGTTAATAAATGGACTTGAGTATGAAAGAGTGTTGAAATGATGGTGACAGAGATGACAAATCATCCATTTCCTGTGAAAAGAAAAGAGAATTGCAGCAATCAACAAGGTACATTCTGCCCATCCATTTGCTGCTGGTGGTAAAATACTCAACAGGGAAAACTACCACTTAAGATGAAGGGGAAAAAAATTCAAGCTCTTACCAAGTCATTTTACCAAGAAATGATGCCCTCTCCTGTTGCCCGACATCTGTCTTTGACTCTGAGCTATGTGTTTTTCATGAATTTGAATCCTTTGGTTGTGAAAATGTTTCCATTTTTTGTAGAAGGCTATTTTGTTGCAGAGGTGCTGCGATGTAGTGTCCAAGACATCAGATTATATTTGAATCTTTAACGTGCAATTTTCGCCTGACCATACTCTCTATAAAGGAGCAGAAACTCTCAGCTGAGGAAATGTTACATCTGCAAACCTGTTGAGCTGTACATTATGATCTACGTTGTTCAGTTACTGTAGTGCAACCTGCATGTGTCGTGTTGCCACGGGAGCCTACATACATTCCTGTGGGTTTCAATAGGTTCATGCCTTCAGTGGGTGACACAGAAAATGTATAAATATGTTTTTATACTTGGTTCTGCTTTGCTGCCGAGTCCTTTTTACACTGCTGATACTGCAGCTAATAGAACACAGATTAGAAAATTGATTTGTCTGTTGGTATTTATCACAGCGAATATTCAATCAGTAACATTAGTTTCAATTTCATTTAAAAACTAAAGTGATTTAAATTTAGTGTCAGACTTAATGCAGCCACTTACTTCTAACACGACAGCATTAGAGAGTGCTGTAATAGGGAGAATAAATATACTGACTCACACATTCAACAATTTCCTACCAGCATTCCTATCTGGACTTATGTGGAGCAATGGTGCTTTTCGGTGTGATACAGTTTTTTATGTTCTTCATAGCTCTCTATTATAACAATCTGTTCCTCTTGACTGAAATAGGTGGCATATGATCGGCCCATTTTGTGTGAAAGAGGAGTCAAAGGAAGCATCAAATGCCTCCTTTTATATGAGCGTGCACAGAGCCTGGTGAAGGAAACCTGGTTAACAAACAAAGTTGTTAGCTGTCGTCGTGATATCTGTCATGTCTGACTGGGGTTTTAGGTTTTGTCAAGCCAGAGAAAGCTGATAGTGGAATAGGGAACAGGTGAGCAGGCAGGTGTAAGGAATCATGTAATTAGAAAAGTCTGAATTGGACAAGTGGAACATAGTGGCTCTGGAAACCATACTTGACCAGAACATTACTTGTTAAATCACCGATACAGGCACAAACTGGAAACAAAATGATAACATTTGGAGGAGGGCGTGGTGATGTCATGTCACTCTCGATTAACCTCGCAAAACTGCAGACAGGTGGCAGACCATGTCACAGCAGGATTCATGTTGAAACATGTGCACATACAAAGCATGCAGTGCCTGTCGGATGTTACAGTAAAACAGCTTGGCACAGTGGCTAAATACCCACGTAGAGCACAGCACACTTGCAGAAGCACATCCACCCCTACAGGCTTACAGGAACAGCAGCATAACATTTGTGAACATGTGCCCAGAAAATTAAAACAAATAATGTAAACAGCTATCCTCTGATAACTGCACGATTAGCACTGATTTTTTTTTCAGTGTCATTCAATTTAGTGCTTTAAAGTAGGAAGAAAGCTCCATCCGTGTGTTACCACTGATGCTTTAATGGCAGCTTTATTCAAGAAGTGAGCTGTCACTGCACTGTTTATCATGCAGCATTCATCTTGAAAGATACTGTATGTCACCACAGCTTAGCACAATGTCCAGAGGGCTACTTCAAGTCCACTGTCAGAGTAAAAGAGCTGCTGACAGGGTGATTTAGGGCTTCCACATCCAATTACTTACAGTCTGATGGGTAAAATAGCATAGATCATGGCACAGCTTTGAAAATTACAATTGATTTTGAACATTTTCTCTTACTCATGGTCTTTTGGGAACCTTAAGCAATGTACCTTGATTCGGCATTATTTCACCTTAATGCTAAGTACAAACAACTAAACCACTAGGATCCCCTTCCTTTCCTCTGAGTGGTGCAGGCTTTGTACACTGAGAAAAGGGGGGGGTGTCAAAAGATGAGGTACTGGTAGTTTTACAAAATGCTTCTGTAGATATTTACAAGTGCTTAAAAAGACCAAAACCCCTTTAAGTTTTATACATTAATAGTTGATTGGTATTAAATAATCTAGATGTTTTCTGTGTTTTCAAACCCTGTGATTTGGGTGGCCCAGTCTCATTTAGCCCTACCTTTGGCTACAGATAACCCAGTATAAATGTTCAGTTTCAAATTTAGGTTCAGGTTTAGACAGATGTGGTTTCACCTCAAAGGCAACACTGGCATTCTGGCTCCTAACTGAGGAGAAGGAGCTGATATACTGGTGTGTTGATTGGGAAAAATGAGGGGCAGGTGTGTTGGCAGGTGAAGCTCAGGTAAAATAGATAGACAGGGAAGTATGAGGACATCTGGTAGATAGGCTGTGAATGGCAGGTTTGGAAAGTTGCCTGAGGGGAGTGGGGAGTGTCTGGGAACAGGGATGAGGGGAAAGAGTGAACAAAATGAACGGGACTCAATCATTGTGACAGGTGGATTACGACAGACCATAAAAGTGGCCAGGGTGCCTAAGTTAAAGGAGGCAAGGGCTGTTTCTGACAGTGTGTGAGATAATTATCCATAAAGCAATGATTCATTGACGCCTGACCCCAGACTTATTGTAAGATTTCACAGCTGATTCCAGATCTCCTACCTCTTCCCCTTCAAAATAAAATGTCTCCCAATGGGTTTTTACAGGTCCGTTTTAACAGTTTTTTGACTGATACACTGTTCATAATCCAGCACCACAACATACACACTACTGCACTATAAGATGATGTTGATTTTAAGTCAAGTTTTTTATTTATTTTTTTAGAATAAGTTATTTTATTGTTAGGTTTCACCCTCACAAAAGGCCTGTTGGTAAAATTTCCCTGAGATACCTTGAACAAAGAACATTGTTGTAGCAAAATTCATAACTGAAGGCTTTTCTCTTGTATAAGTGTACCTAAATATTTATCCCTGTTGTAAAGCACTGTGATTTTTTGTCTGTGAAAAGCGCTTTATAAATAAATTTTACTTACTTACTTACTAAATGTGAGGGTATCTTATTTTGTGTTTCAAAGTTTTGTATTGATGCAGCTCATATGTATGAATTGAATCAGGGTCAGCGTGAGGTGGATGGGTTGGATGGTGAGCACACAACTCAGAGTAAGATCATGGTCTTGGTTAAATGTGAAAAACGCCACAATCTCTCCCCAACTTTTACCAAGTGCTGTGAGTGCCTAAACCTAATCCATTTCTGCTGTACAGAGGCTGGAGATGCTATGAACTTGTCTTTATGAATTTATGTCTTCCATGGCAGTAAAACACATTACCAGCACCTAGGATATTCTGCAGGTTAAGTTGACCTAATGACCTGCACTGAAAGACTCACTGTAACACACTTGAAAATCACCAGTCTACTAAAAATAAGGCTTCAAACAATCCAACAATGCAATACTCTCTGTAGGAGATCATGTTAAGCCAGTATTATAGCAGCCACAAGGGCACTAGTGTGCAAGCTTGGAATACATAGACACTCATCTACTACACATGTATGGAACAGAATCCTCAAGACAGACTCCAAACAGACAACAACTGCATGTCTGTAGTGTCTGCAGCTGTATGTGCATGTCCGCAAGGGATTATAATTAAGGCCTTACACTGGTATTGTCTCTATTCAAAAGTAATATCTGATAATCAAAACATGTAATTTTCTCGTCCTAGAGTGTAATAACCATTTTTAAACCTAATTTCCTGAGAAAAATAAATCACATATTTAGGCCAATTCAAATTCAGATCTCAAACCAACTCTAGAGACTGGTATCTTTATACGTGAAAAGCATAACACTACATACTAGGTTGCTGTAATTTACCTGCATATAAATTAATGGAAAACACAATATTGAATTAGAAGAATATATAAACTAAATGGTTTGGGTAAAAGTAAACATCATAATATGTACGTCAAAAGCAAGGCCACGGTAGAAATAATGCTCAAATATGTAAAATAAGAAATAAAAGCTAGATTCATGAGGTGAGCAGGATGACCTCGCCCCAGGGTCTGTACAAGGTTTTCCTACTCATGTATTCCTGAGGCATACCTTCTAGTACCCTGCAGAAAAATGTATTCTGTGGGGTTCAGTGTTGGTCTAGGATTGAATCAGCTGCCCGGCATCACAGTTGTGGGGAAATTGTGTTGCCCCAAATAACAATGTAGCATATCTTCAGCTTTTCTGGAAATATAATGTCTCGGAGACCACAGAGGAAGGCCAGCAGATGTGCTGTATTACAGAGGTTAATGGTGGCATGGCAGTAGAAGAGTTCATGGTGGCAGGTGGAAGCACACTTTAATATTCCTCACATGCTGGACAGGGACTCTAGCTTGGCCATTCTCATTTGGTGAGGTTAAGTCCTGCCTCCACACAGGAAATATGAGTTGCTCGATACCATGTTTTTCCTGTCATAAAAAATTAAGTGGATCTTCTTTTTATCAATTTTGTCAGGGTTACCTTTGCTACAGGCCTCATAGGAGCAATAAAGGAACATATGTAATAGATCAGGAC
>OMNN01057173.1:6896-23557 GCA_900302755.1 Chromis chromis
GGGTAGCACTCCAAACCTTGTTTTATCCTGAATACAATAACAATAAAGGCTTTCTTCTGCTTCTTCTTCTGCTTCTTCATTTTCTTCTTGTTCATCTTCTTCTTTTTCTTGTTCTTGTTCTTCTTGTTTCCTTCTTCTTCTTCTTTTTGTTCTTCTTCTTGTTAGTTTTCTTCTTCGTCTTGTTCTTCTTTTTCTTGTTTTTGTTCTTGTTCATTTCCTTCTTCTTCGTTTTCTTCTTCGTTTTCTTCTTTTTCTTCTTGTTCGTGTCCTTCTTTGTCTTTTTCTTCGTCTTCTTGTTCATTTTCTTCTTCGTTTTCTTCTTCTTTGTCTTCTTGTTCATTTTCTTCTTCTTCTTCTTCGTTCAACTTGAAACTGCACTGCATTGATGACAGTCTTGAAAAGATTCCAAACTTTAGAGTTTCACATATAACAAATCAAAGGAATTGATCCTGTTATCATGCAGGCTGTGCCTTTCCGCACAATCATTTGTCCACAGAATCACTTTCAAGTTTTAACATGTGTGACTGAATTCCTCCAACATTAAAACTCGTCATCATATAGCTGGTTCACAATGTTGAAGCAGAATCGTAGATGAGCAGGTAGGAATTCCATACACATTATAAAGGAAGTGTGGAGTTACATGTGAGCCCTTTTAAGGCAGGAAGGGATTATTTTCATGGAAATAAGTTCTACATATGTAACTGATATGATAACTGAGATGCGTTTTTAGGGGTTAAATCAATGACTGGAGAGGGACTTTTAATGGTATCATTAATACCGTGGAGGAGATAACGTTTTTATTTTTTAAAGCATTTTTCTAACTGATATTTAATCAATTCTGTTATAGGTTTAGGTTTTTAGCACAGTTGTCTCACGGCAACAAGCTCTAAGTGAACTCTCTGGTTTGGATTTTGCCTTTCTTTGAGTTTGCATGTGTCTCTCTTTATCTTTGTGGGTTTCCTAGCACAGTGAAACTTTATATTTTCCAATGTGTGGATGTGACTGTGAATACTTAAAACTCTGTATGTGTTTAAGTACAGTCACATTACACTTTCATCCTGCTAATATTCATGCCCACGTTTCATATTTTCTTCACCTTACACATTTATTCATGCCTCTCCTGCTCCTGTGGAATCTTCTGACCTTCTGCAGATCTAAATTAACTTTTGTTTGGAAATGAAGAAATGGAAAAAAAATATTACACATTATTGCTGTCATGCATGGTTTAGAGTTTATGAATGCTCTGCTTAATATTTACTTAAAATCCACATACGTTTTGTCAGGGCTGGACAGTGTAACTGAATGAAATGTGCATGTATCGTTGCATGAGCTCATCCAGGACTCCCACAGTTCAGGCTCAGGATAAGCAGGTATAGATAATATATACATGGATTAACTAAGTTCACACCCTGTTTTGCAGACTCCCTTTAGATAAAGCTGCTCATGTCTTAGCGTGAAGCATCATCCTCACTGTTTTTGGAGAGCTCACAGTTAATATTTGATCTGATGTCGCGTTACTTTACCCTCCAGGTGTAGCAGAATGATACTGGCTGGTCTATTTTTACATGGAGACAACACAGTCTGTTTGTTAGTATCTTTATCAGGTTTCATAGCTCGATCACAACAGGGACTTTCAAAAACCACAATGAAAATGCAAACATAATAGTGTAATAGCAGCGTAATATAACGTGGCAGAAAGTTTATTAGTCTAGGAATTAATAGAGCACAATGAGAGGAGGCACTATTTTGCACTGCATACTGTAGATGATGCATCGGTGCACGTGCTTCTGTCTCCCTGTGATTCAGTGCAGGTGGTGGAGTTTAAGTCAACAGCAGAGGTGAAGACACATGACATATGTACGGTATGTGCAATGAACACTGGAGTTTGCTTATAGCCATCAGCTGCATCAAACTCTCTTTTTCAGCCGGTGTTTGCCCTGAGGCTTTATCTCTGGAGCGGCCCCCACCTCCAGCTGGGGGCTTCTTACTTGTTCCTTATAGAGAGCTGCAGAACTTAATTCTTACTGTGGTAATGTTCGCTAGTGGCTGTCTTGGATGTCCTTTTCATCGGAAATAATTCCCCCATATTTGATGCTGTTAAAGCTCATGCATGAAATCTTGTATGTTTCATTTTAACAAGGCTCATTATAAATCTGCTGACACGAGTCTTGGGAGGAGGATCCTGCAGAAACGCGTTCCAAGATTCGCTCAAAGTGATCCAAGGTCACACGTTGCCTGTTGGGATGGCAGGTCGAACTGCAGTACAGCTGGATCTCACAACACAGCAGCCTCTGACTCGCTTCTCAGCAGGAGCACAGGTTCATTTCACAGAGCTTACGGCTTACGGCTTAACTTCCTTGGTTACACATATACTATATACTGTACATAAACACACATGTGAGCTCACATGGAGCCAGAATAATACGTTAAAAAAGACATTTAATTATCAATGAACTCAGTAATCCATTGTTGTCCTCTTTGACCTCCTCTGCTATCTGCCAATACATGACCTGCATTATCATATAAACCATCAGTGCTTTCTATATTGTAACCTGGTTTAAATTAAGGTGCCTTGTGGAGGAGAGATTTAGGTTTTGTCATCAAAATCTGCATTGTTTACATCCACATTTACCTGCGTGCAGACTTCTTCTTCCCTGCCTTCGTTGTTGCATACGTCTGTGCGTGCAAGAGAAACTAACCAAACAGGACCCATGGTATTCCTCTGTAGGGCTGGTAATGGCCAAAAGCTCTACCGGGTGGCTTTAATCGGTGTTAAGGATCACAAGAAAGCTGGTTAACACAGCTACATTTTTGCAAGAGAAACCTGATTTCTTGGCCATGACTACACTAAACTGGGCTTTTAAGCAGTTTGTTTCCAAAGTGCTGCTGTGACACCATGGAATGAAAGGAAAAAACTGAAACTTGAGCTTGTTAGTTGTGGTTCTGAGACTGTGCAGTTTCAAATTGTTGAAAAGTGGCTTTCTAGTAACAGGTTTTCTTTCTTACCAGATCCAGGTCTTTGTACCGCATTGTTTTGCTTCACAAAATAAATTCTCAGAAATGTTAAACTTCATCAGCCCAACACATAGAGAATGTGTAGCTTCATGTTCTTGGACACTGTTGAGACACTGAGTCTGGTGCAGAAGTCTTAATAAGAGTAAAAGAGGTGGAAAAGTAACCAGCGTTAGTTGTACTGTCACTGATCTGAGTCACAGCTCAGTGATTTAACAGGTTGTCATAACATTCCTGTCTCCTGTCACTTAGAGGATCATTCTGTACAAGAGTATATTGATAACGAATGGATGTTAAATCTAAAAGATAGATAGATAGATAGATAGATAGATAGATAGATAGATAGATAGATAGATAGATAGATAGATAGATAGATAGATAGATAGATAGATAGATAGATAGATAGATAGATAGATAGATAGATAGATAATTGACTCTTTGGTCTGCAGTTTTCTGTAAAGTTGCAAGTTGAAGTGAAAACAGTCAAAGTTTTGTTAAGAAAATAATGAAGCTTTTTTCTTCCTCAAAAACTCTATGTATGCTATTGCTGTTGTTGCTTGTATTACTCTGAAACTAAGAGATGGGGTTGAACTCCCTAAATACAATATTGTGAGTCTGTGAAGCAGGTGAATCCTGTACATGCATCTCAAATAATCACAACTGGGTTCATATTCACATTACCCCCACATGAAGACATCAGATGCTTCAGATGCTGAATGTTTCCTTTTTGTCTCCAAGTGAAACTAAGGTCATCATGAACCTGTTCAGGAAAGACGCCATGACCACAAAGAAGGACAAAGAGAAAGAGATCCAGTATGAGGATCCTCCAGATGGAGGTTGGGGCTGGATGGTCGTGCTGCACTGCTTCCTGGTTTGTGCACCTCAGTTCTTCTTAATCCCCCATTTCTCCTCTGAATGTGTTACTTTATTTCATTAATAGGATGGTTTAAAAAAAAAAACTTACTATAATATGAACTATAAACTGGATAGACTTGGATTGGTATAGATCAGACTAGGAAGTATCTTTGTTTATAGTGTAAGAAACTGTTGAATGTTAGTATGTATATTATGTATAGTGTGTTCTGGAGGGAACCATGACACAGTGTAACATGAAAACAAATGACCTCCACAGGGGTCATATTCATCCATATTTCTTCATTTTGTGTGTGTGCAGGTGAATGTCCTTGTGATGGGCACTCTGAAGAGCTTTGGGATCTTTTTTGTGGCGTTCCAAGACGAGTTTGGAGGCTCAGCAGAGAGCATCAGCTGGATTGGTTCCATCATGTCCAGTCTGCGTCTGTCTGGAGGTTCGATTTTATATATGCCATCTCTGTCAAATGCATCACCTATTTAACTCCTCCCCTCACTCTCCTGCCTCGCATCATGTTTGTGGAGAACCTGGTGCTAAAATCACTTGCAGACGACCTGATTCTGGGTCAGGGTGTCGTACATAGCAGAGCAGCTCCCTCACTGTGTCTATTGAAAAGTTTCCTATGGTTTTGTCTTCTCTCCTTCGTGTGTCCTTGTAGCACCATCCTTTATTTCAACCAATTTTTCCTCAGCATGCTTATATTAAAAATTGAATTCTAGAAAACTATAGATTTTTCCAAGCTCTGGTGTCTTTGTGTCACTTCTGCAGCACCCCTCGCCTCTGTGGCCTGTGCCAAGGTGGGAACCAGGGTGACCTCAATCGTGGGGGCGTTTCTGGTTAGCGGAGGTTTCCTAATGAGTATTTTTGCCAGCAATGTGGTGTTCCTCTACATCAGCATGGGAGTGATAGTTGGTGAGTTGAAACATATAGTGAGTGAAAATACATGACTTTTTTCACTTTTCAGCCTGTATGATCCTGTGACTGACCCAGTGTTTGATAATGATAACCTTGTGTACTCCTCTCAGGAATGGGTTTTGCACTACTATACCAGTCCTTCTCAGTGGTCACAGCTCTGTACTTCCGAAAAAGGCTAGCAACAGCATATGCGATCGGGCGCTCTGGGATGGGTCTGACCTTTGCTCTCGCTCCATTCACTCAGCTGCTTCTGGACCAATATGCTTGGCAAGGTAGGCACAACAGATCTATTTATGACTGTATTTGTGTCTAGAAATACAGAATATAAAAGGTGACATTTTGAATCCTGAGCTCTGTTTGTCCCTCACAGGGGCGATGCTGATTCTTGGTGGTCTCATGCTGAACCTGGTGGCCTCCGGGATGCTTCTGCGACCCCTCAACGTGAAGCCGCCCATCTCAAACCCTACCTCTTCTCCCATCCAAAAGAGCCCAGCTGTTTCCCTCAAGAGCTCCGCAGAGAAGGAATTCTCCAAGAGCTGCTTGAGTGGCTCCTCTCACTTATCCAACGGTGTCTCCAAATCAGACTCTTTCCCATCCTCTCCTCCATCTCAGAGGGACTCTGAGAGCCAGGGAGGACAGTGTACTCAGGGACCCCAGGACCAGCCAGTGAACCCTGAACTGACCAGGCTGGTCCTCAATGGTGTGAATGGCCACGAGCCCCACCATGACGTGGGTCAGTGTAAACCCACAACTCCAGACAGCTCAGTGGAGCTCAATGGCAGCATGAATGGTTCCACCATTGTTGGATTTCCTTCACATGCCAGCATGCCAAGTGAGGCGACTGTCATAAAAGCCAAAGTACTGGATTTCTCCTTGCTGAAGGACCCATTCTTTTGCATCTACACTTGGTCCTTGGTCTTCAGTCAGCTGGCCTACTTCATCCCCTATTTCCACCTGTCTGCTCGGGCCAGAACCCTCGGCATTGACGCCATGGATGCTTCGTTTATCATCTCTGTGGCAGGTGAGGTTTACACTGGTCAAAATATTCAACCGTGGTATCATAATCCACCTTGAAGGAATAGTTTGGCATTTTGGGCAACAAAACTAATTTGTTTTTGTTTTTTTGGCAAAAACTAGATGAGAAGATTTAAACCACTGTCATGTGTGTTTAGTAATTAAGCAGCTACAACCAGCAGCCAGTTAGCTTAGCTTAGGCTAGCTTAGCTTAGCATAAAGACCAGAAACAGAGGAAGAAAACCTAAGTTCTGCAAATTACCACCATCTTTCAAACTCTGTAATGAAAATGTTCTGTCCCATTTGTTTAATCTGTACAAAAAAACAAGTGTGAAAGTAACAAGTTTAGATCTTATAGGGAGTTCTGTGCAAAATAATTTCTTGGCCATATGCAGAAACTTCCCTGAAGTCCCCCCTTTATGTACTTACAGCATAAAAACCAGCTTGTGTCCTTCATCATACAAAGAGTTACAAAAATGTAATGAAGACAAATACATAGAGAATTACAAGACATCTAATCATAAACTTTACGTACACGTATATGTATACATGAATATATGGAATATTCACTCGTATATAAAGCTTGTCATGTGAATTCAGTCTGATCATATTCAGGCACAACTTCATCTCTTAATTTGTCTTAAGTTTTTATTATCAGCCATAGTCCTTATTAATGTCACCATTTAAAAAGAAGTATGGAAATACAAAAACAGCCAGTCACATATAGAATACAGATGACAGCAGCCAATGACACGGTTGCTATACCAGCCCCCTTTTCAAAGACAAGTTATCAATAGAAAGTTTGCAGCTGAACCACTCTGATCATTTTAATGTGCAAAAGTTTCACACTCAACTAAATGCTCTGACATTTCTCCTATTTAAATGCACTTCATTGTTTGGTGACCTTTGTGAAAGTCCAAATCAGTGGGTTTCATCAATGAAGCGTCATCACAAAAAGAGTCTCACTATAGATGTGACAGACTCTGGATTAAATACACAGGACTTCTGCCTTCATGTCTTTCCATGTCTGTGTCTTCTAGCAGGGATTCTGCAGGGACTGTGAGGAGGGAGGTCCAGGTTTCTTTAAGACTGGGTCTAAGAAGTGATGCAAAAAGTGCTCAGTCAACTTCTAGGCATTAATTATTTGTGAGCTGCTCAGACTCTGCAGTCTTATGTAATGAATGCGCTTACATAAAAGCTGAACTTTGGTCCATTGGCCAGGACGGCAGGGTTCAGCAGTATGCCATCGATGAGGCCACTCCATATGAACAGAAAACAGCATTAACATTTTGACCACCGACCAGCCACATGTGCGTGTAATTCTGTAAGAGCGCCTGGTCAGGCTTTGTGAATAATTGAAATGCTCCAGATGGGTCTGTGCATTTATGAGTTACTGTCTTCAGTTTTATAATCTTTCCCTTGGTGATCAGCAGTCAGCAGACAGACCGAGACGTTTGATGGAAGGTGTTTTCTTAGTTAGAAACAATGACACAGCGGAAGAGGGTTTGAGAGACACTGTTATCTTAGCTATGCAAGATATACTAATAGGTCTTCTTTTTTTCCCCACATCTCTACATTATGATATATTGTTTGGCTTTTGATTATATGTGTATAGTTGTAGATCACTGTTCAGGTGGTGCATTTTGAGATTTGAGATGAAATCTGGATTTTCTTTGTCAGCACTAATGTACAACAGCAGCTGAACACCACACTGCTGCACAGAAGGGGCAAAATTGAATGAAATAGGTCTTAAGAAAACACTATCATCTGCATAAGGAACACAGCTGGGATGAAAACATTTGTGGAATGAGCCAAATTACACAAGATACACCAAAATTAGCTAGAAAAGGGGGCTGCTAAACTACTCCCTACATTGTCTGTGTAGATTGTTAGTCATCTGGGTAATGGTAATCCCAGGAGCTGCAGTAAAAAGCTGGACTTCTCTTTTAGAAGACGTTTCACCGCTCATCCAAGAGTCTTCAGTTCTAGTTCAGGTGAAACGTCTTCAGTAACCCAAGAAAGACAGTCAAAACAATGTTTCTATTGAGGTGTGATGAAATCCAGAGTAAATAGATGTCTGAATTTACCCCAAAGGCATGTTGGTTTACTCACACGAGCTTCATTCCAGCAAGCTGCAAGACTGACAGATTCTTTTGACTCAGACACGTTTGTTCTGTCACATTTGCTGGTCATGTGCACTGTAATGAGGGGGAGAGAAGAGAGACAGAGCTAAAGAGACGGGGTGCCACCCACACCACAAAGCCACCATCCCAACGTCCCGCTGTCCCTCTTTCTTCTGACCCGGCCTCGTCATAGAGGCCCATTGACTCGGCCGAGGGGGAGAGAGAGGCCACTATCATCCGGGTCAGTCTCTTCATCAAACCCTCAGCCGCCAACACTGGATGGGAGTTGCTAAGCAACAACTAACTGAGTAAAGTTGTTGGCGCGGCGACAAGAGGGGCTCCCGGTTTTGTTGTTTGAGCCCAGTTCTAAAGTGGCCGATACTTTGCAGAAGAGCACTGAGGCGGCAGTGCGTATAAAACAGGAGGCAAGACCAGCCAGCAGCGGCTTCAGAGGAGCTGGGAAAACCAACATGCCTTTTTATTGCCCCTTCGCTTTAATCTAGTGACAAAATATCCATCTTTACTGCAAAAGAAATGGCATCTCTGCATGCCTCGCAACCCCCCGTGGTCAGCTAACACCCAGAGGCATTCACAATCCTCTATACCTGTTAGCACCATGGAGAAAAATGACCAGAACTAATGTCCCTGATGCACTTGGCTCAGGGTGCTAAATTTAAATAGCATTATGCTGAGTTTGAACAGGAACAGCTGCAGGGCTGAACCAACCTGCTGAGGCTAAAACACACAAACAAACTTACAACTTGTCTGTGTGCAAGCAGGGGACACCCCAGGACATGTCTTGGGTCACTAGAGGAGGACACATAAACACTGCACAGCTGCCTCATGTCTCCTTTCTAACCTCGGCGCAGAGAGACGCTGTAGGTTCTGTTATGTAAGGAAAGCAGAGGTGTTCACTGATGAGGCTTTTCTTTGTTCACTTCAATCAAACCCCTAAAGAATGAAGATGTACTTGATTACTCGCCATCTGCATGTTAATTTATGTAGATGAACGTAACCTTTACTGAGATATACTTTCAACAGACATACTTTTTGGGATGCATGCTGTTCACAAACTCATATTCAACAGGATTTCCTTCTCGTGTGGTTTCAAGCTGAGATTTAATGGCTGCAGCCGCCTGTGGAGTTGTGTTGCAGAGGCTGTGCACAGGATGGGTAACTCTGATCTGCATAGAACCAGTTTGTTTCATTGATTAATGGCTCTGCACCGCCTGCTTGTAGCTATTCCTGCGACGGTCAATACACCACTGCAGTTTCCGCATCGCCTATCGCGTTCCAGTTGACCTCAGCAGAGAGCAGACCATATCTGCCAAGTCATCATACCAGAGCGCAGCAAACAATCAGGCAAACAAGGTGGATCGCGTAATAAGTAGTTTGTTGGGTGTAACGCAGATATTACCAGATGAATGTGTTGCCCCAACTGTTTTGTGTCAGCATTCCTGTGTCAGAGAACAGACACAACAGGCTGATCGTAACACCGACACACACAATCATTGTTAGGAAATAAGTTATTTAATGCTGTTATGTCTCTACATGTAACAGATTATCTTAGAACAACTTAACCTACTCCCTGTACTGATGTGGCTGACTCTGACAGTGAACTTTCTCTCTCATCAGTTCAGAATACACCCAGGATTGTTGGCCTCTGACCACGGTGTTCTGCTGCAGCAGCACTTTGCAACTTTGCACTTAAGTCCCAGAAGGATTTACTCAACAATATATAACATAGTCATTCATTTTGGAGCACGATGTGAGCCAAAATACAGGACTAATTGAAGTTTTGACCTGGTGAAGAGTTGAGCGTTCACAAAACTTAATGTGGTTTACAAGTAGAAATGAAGGTGTATCAAGTTAATGGTAGTCCATCCTATAGTTTTCAAGACAGTTCACACACAAAAAAAGAAATGTCATTTTGGTGCCAGAAGAAAAGCCAGGCAATGATCAAAGCTGTAGTTGTCACAGAAGACAGGATTCCACACCCCTTTGTTAACATTTGAAATGATAATTATATACATCAGTTGGCTCCAAACGCTAAAAGAAAGCAGATTTCCTCTAATCGATACTCCGTTAAACCGACTCCAAACTACTTTAGCCATTCATTGAACATGAATTCAGATGAAGCAGAATCAGTTCAGTGAACAGCTAATGATTTACAAGGTACAGGGAATCACACCAGTGTCGCATCAGCTCACATCTGTCAGTGTAACAAACTGGAGGAGGATTTAAGATTCACACTGCAGCTGATTTATCACTAAACTGTATGTGTTGTTGTTTGTGCGTTGCAGTTTGAGCACACGTTGTTGCTCATACTTTTTTATAGAACACCAACTGCTGGTTAAAGTTTTAATCCTGAAAAAACAGAGTAATGCTTGTGTTGCTCAGTTTTTAACAAAGCATGCTTATACTGCGTGGACGCTGGTGCGGACACACTTCCATCTTCTTGAAAAAAGAAAAACATAGTTTCTCACTCACCTCCAGTGTTATCTAGTCGCGCAGTTAGTCGTGGTTTTATTTAGCCAAGTTTTGAGATGCCACTCTACTGTAACCTCAATTTAATGGAGGTGAATAGAATCAATAGATTATATGGCTTTCCCTGAGTGTCAGCAGTTTCTTTGGGACTGTCTGTCTGAGACACAGAAGCACTGCAGTTGAATAAATGTAATTTTTCAGAGGTGTAATCAGTTTAACAAAATTCTCTTTACCTTTATTTCACTAGGTTTAGAAGAAACATAATAAAATCAAACTTTGTGCACAGCTGCTCTCCTGTAATAATAATGATGACAATACATAATACTTACATAGCACTTTTCATGATACTCAAAGACGCTTAACAAAGTAGATAGGAACACAAAAAAAATGTTTTTAAAGTATTAAATGTAAAGCTTTTTGATTTTCAAAGGCATTTGGATGTAAAGTTCTTTTGTACTCCATTAAAACTTACCAAATATTACCAGTATGCACGTTTTTTCTCTTAATTCTTCATAAAGAAACTATTAGAAACGTCTTCGTTTAATTTTAATCAAGCAGGATAATTCAGTAACTGTAGTGTTTCCTGGGTGTAGTGGGACTAAAAAGGATATGTCTGTTAATTTAACATATTTATTTTGCATATGAAATGGGTGCACTTGCCGTCTTTCAGTTTTCACTTTAACCTCAGAAAACTCCTTTATCCCACAGTTTCCTTCACATTGGACTTTGAATGTAATAGTTTGTAATCTCACCTTTTCCTCTGCTGATTTTTTAAAATCTCAACTACATCCCAGTTTCTCCTCTGCTTTGTCTCTGTTTCAGGTATCACAGAGACCATCGCCCAGTTGGCCTCGGGCTGGGTAACAGACAGGAACCTGTTCCATAAATATCACTACCACAAAGCCTACCTGATCCTCTGTGGTTTGGTCAACCTCCTCTCCCCGCTGGCGACTTCCTACATCCTGCTCATGGTCTACGCCATCTTCTTTGCCATCTTCTGTGGCGGCTACATGGCTCTGCTGCTGCCTGTTCTAGTAAGGAGACACTTTTCTGAATCTTTGCATCACTTTGCTTTTTGAATTAAATTAACCGTAGTTTTTAAAGGAAGGTTCCTGCAATGCTGTGTAAGTTGATACTAGGGATGGAGGGATGGAGGTGGTTTTAAGTTGGTGCATGTGCAGATAATAAATTCCAAACGATTGCTAGTGTCATGTATAGATTCCTTTAGCGAGTGAACAGCAGGTCAGCAGTGAGGCTGAGCTTATGCACATGCTGATGTCAGCACGCCGACATATCTGCAGCGACAAAGCCAACATGCTGACGTCTAGATTAGATGATCAGTTCATTCATTTTTCAGGTAGCTGAGACAAAAAAATAAAATTTACCTGATCAGATGAAAAACTAAAAAGAAGTGATTAAACTTCATCCTGAAGACCACAGGGATGAGTTATGCACTAGATGTTTAGATGTTTCACAATAAAAATGAAAGCTTATGGTGTGAAAGGAAAAGCAAGGTCAGTGCAAGTCATCCTCTGGGGACCATGAACTGATGAACAAAAATCATCTAATAGTTGCTGTAAATTTGATTCTGGACCAAATTAGCTCAAAATTAATGAACATGTACATACCAGAGCAGTTCTAAATTCTTCTAGAAATTAACTTGAAATGATCTGTTTATGAACTCATGAAATAAACTGCACTGACAAATTTAGATTTAAAGGTGTAAAAAATGCCCCATCTAATAGGCACCAAGCATAAAATAGTTTCTTGATCCCATTGTATCTCAGGGAAGAGAGTAAATCCTGAGAACAAATTCCATAAAAAAGTCCATAAAGATTAGTTAAGGTCAGGTAAAGCGTCTATTGTTCTCTTAAACAGGACTACTCAATATAATTTGACTTTTCACACAATAACACCGGGGGTCAGTCTCACTATATCATCAGTCTGTAGTTCATTTACGTCACAAGACCCCACAGTATCCGACTCTCCCATCTGGTGAATTCATTTTTTTAAAAACACTTGCGTGGGGAGACTTTTGTGCCACGAAAAGGTGAAGCGGCTTCATTACATCACGCACATAAAATGGAAACATATCCTTAAAGCTGAACCGTTGGAGATGTTTCCCAAATGCTGTTATGGGCGGAACGACACATTAAGTCAGCGGGTATCCAGTATCTTCAGGTTATATCACTCCGGAAAACAAAAACGTCAGGATGCATGTGGGGTGACTTCACTCGCCCGTGGTGTGGTCTAAAAGGCCAGGACAGGCCTGGGGGGGGGCCTAGATGATGACGTGTGACAACCTAAATGATGATTTAAAATAAAAAATAAAAAAATCTGAATAGAAGAACTATCAAACCAGCATCTGGCTTTTGAAAGCTAATCTCTTCCTGCTGACATAAATGACTAAATGTCCTGACAAGATTTTCTTAAAAATAGTTTGTAATTCCTAACTGACATATAAGCAAAAGGATCATTCAACCACTGTAGTCAAATCAGTTTAATATGTTAACTGATGCAGCTTATAATGTTGAAGACGCAGTGAAATACACCTTTATTTTCAGTTATAATGGATATAAAGACACAATATTGGCATATCTTTGTGAATCTAGCTCAAATTTACACCGATCAGGCATAACATTATGAGCACCTGCCTAATATTGTGTTGGTCCCCCCTTAATGCTCTGAACCATTGGGCATGGACAAGAGGACCTCTCAGGGTGCCCTATGGGGTCTGGCACCAGGACATTAGCAGTGGATCCTTTGGGTACTCTGGCTTGTGCAGTGGGGCCTCTGTCAATCCAACTTGTTCCACTGCATCCTGTTGATGCTTGATCAGAATGGGGTCTGGGAAATTTGGAGGTCAAATCAACATGTTGGGCCATTGTCATGTTCCTCAAGATGTTCCTGATTGTTTGATGTTGTTGCCATGTGGTGGGGTGCATTTTCCTTTGCATGAGGGAGTGTGCTTGTTCTGGGACAATGTTTATTTGGGTGTCTAAGTCTCATCAACATGGATGTTAAAATCCAAAGTTTTCCAGTAGAACACCACATAGTACCAATATGATCAATGTTATTCACTTCACATCTCAGTGGTCATAATGTTGTGGCTGATCGGTGTATAGTGTATACACAGAGTATTCACCCCTGTCAGGCATTAATGCCTCTCAGTTATACTTGAATGTCGAAAAAGTACCTTTTGCATGATGGAGGAATGTATATCAGTGTTTCACAAATATCAAATCAAGCAGATAACACACTTCAGGGAACTATTCAGTTGCTTTTATTCAAAAAACTGAAATGTTTATTTCTGTGTGACACGTCGTCACTGGAGGTAAACTCGAGCCACGAAACAAACTAAAGCTAAATCAGCCATGGCAGCGTAATTCAAGGAACATTCAGGAATAAATCAACTGACACAACAGCACGGTAAGCCGGGCCAGATGGCAACCACATGTCTGTCTAAGGTCTCCAGGAGGTTAGACTGAGGTCAAAGAGCAGACCTGTGATCCTCACGCAACCCCTCTCTCTTCTTACCTCCTTCTTTTGCTCACTTTCTTTCACACACTTCCTTCTTATTTCTTCTTTCTTCACATAAAAGTTAAAATAACCCTCAGCAACAGATTGGAAGAAAAGGCGGCTTTTACATCCTATTGTGCAGTATTTTTTCCAAGCGTTTTTGGGCAATGTTTGAAGCGTTTTGAAGCCGTATCACAGATGACATGTTTGGTGCATATTTTCAAACAGTTTTTCCCTTTTGTAATGCAAATCGACTCTGTCAATAAGCAGAAAGGCAGACGCGCGCCGAACGGGATCGCCCGAAACTTTGGCGGCTGCGGAGTTTTGCTCGTGAAGGATTGTAATGTTAACCGCTTGTGATGGCGGGGTTGTTTTAGGGCTTCACTGGCTCGACTCAAACCGCACATGATTTACAAATAGACACACACATCTTGCGGGTTCTCACGTTTGTGCTCCGCTGCTCCCCATCACGATCCAACCCCCAACACACACCATGCTTCCAGGCCTCCCCATAGCCCAAAGAACCTGCAGCACATCTGTCTACGCTGCATCTCCTCCTCCTCCTCCTCCTCCTCCCTCTACTCCTGCTCCTGCTCCTCTAACCATGGCCAGGTGTTTGCCCATAGCCACACAGCTCTTCATCTCCAGGCCGCCAGACCGACGCTGATGTAATTGCTCTCTCCGCTGATCCATGAAAACAGAGAGAGAAAGGCAAAGGGAGGAAAGAAAAAAAAAAGTAGACAGAGAGAGACACTCTGTGTTGTAAAGCCAGAAAAGAAGGGCTGGGATTATGTGACCATGCAGGGAGGTGTGGGTGGCGGAGGGAGGATGTGTGACTATTTTATAGAGGGTGGAGTGTGAAGCTGTGTTTATGAGAAGGTCAGGGGAGAAGTTGTGTGGTAATGATTTCGTGCAAGGTGTGCACGCAAAGAAAGAAGACAAAGCAGCTAATGCCGTGGGAGCGTGGCGTGCTTTTAGCGGTTGTGTTTTGATGCCAATTAATGTATTCATGATATTTATATATTTAAATATATTTATAAGGGGGTTAAACCCACAGGGGGGGGGAGGAGGTGGCTTCCATTTTCCTAATGACATGCAAATGGAGTTTAATGTTGTGTTCCATCTCAAGCTTATTCCGGAGAGTTTCTTGTGGGAATTATCAGCCGGGTGCATGTGCCTAAAGACAGGTCGACGTGTCATAATCAAGTTGGAGTTCGCAAATAAGAGGAGTTTACCTTTATCTGGCGCTCTCATCCAGCCGCACTTAAAATGCATGTAACAGGCGCTTTAATCATCCGCATACATGCAGCCGGTAATCAAAAATTACAAGGGGTGTCCCGGCGACATATCTAACTAATTATTCATGTGTCATAGAGAAAAAGCTCCGGGGCTGGAGATGATTCACTACAACAAAATTATATAAATGCTAAAATGAAGTGATAACACTATATTGAAATTTCAGCCTGGTAGTTATTCAGTGGTATGCACAGGTTTGCTCATAATGCTACTGTGCATCATGTAAAAGTACCATCAAGCATATCCTATTTGTTTCGTCGCGAAACAAACAACAACATTCATTTAATAGCCGGAGATTGCAACACTTAGCGGAGATCCCCTGGAGTTTTGAATGAAGTGTTAGATTAGATTAATGTTTCCTCCCTATGTGGCTAACCTGTGGCACAGCGATGAGACGCCACTGTATCAAATTAGAGAATCAGAGGGAAAAAAGCCTCCCGCTGTTAAAGATCTAATTATTGCAAACACAATAAACATGATTGTTTTTAATGTCTGCTGCTTACACACACATCGCGGTGCTTTATAGAATTTGAAAGCATTATTCAGCGTGCATGGTAATGTTTTACTATGCTTAAGATTCAATTACTGCTTCATTTGTATTGCTTTTTATTTGTGTAAATGCTATTTTTACACCCTTACTGGATATTTTAGGATTTCTCAAAGGTTGCTATTAAAGAATTAGTGTTTATTTTGTTGTGTTCTTGATAAGAGTTCAATAAAAAATTCAATTCTGCTCTCATATAAGTACACTAAATGTGCTGTAAGCTACAGTAAATAAATAAATAAATAGAGTGGTTCCCATCCAAAGGTGACGAACTCTCCTCACCAGCAGCAGCACTTATTTGCATTCTTGCTGAGAGTTAAATGAAAAAATTGACAAATTAATGCTGTCATGTCACCGCAGTAAATATCAAGGTGCAACCAGGAGACAGTTTGTTTTGCATAAAGACTGAAGATGGAGAAAATACACAGCTTAGTTCTGTTTAAAGGCAACAAAATATATGTGCTGCCACCAATGAAGTGGCTTTGTCCAGCACTACTGACTTGGAAGATTGTAAATACTTATGCAATCTTTTTTTTTTTCTTTTTATGTTTTTAATTAAGTGACATTACAAGTCTGTTTATACTTTTGACAATGAAAAGGATTTTTGTACATTTTCTATTTTTATTTAGTTGACATTACTTTGTAGAAATCTGTTTTTACTTTGACATGAAAGAGTCTTTTTTTTGGGTGTAAATTCTTGTAATAAAAGCCAATTTAAAAATACCATGATCCAATGATTTAAAAGCAATTAAAGGGGAAAACTTGTATTGGAATTAATACACTATCTATCAATGCAAGAATGATATTTGCTAAACAAGTGGTGCCACACCAAGGGGCCATAAAGTCACTGAATGGCAGATTAAAAATAATAATAGCTTTA
>OMNN01057192.1:3881-27206 GCA_900302755.1 Chromis chromis
GTTCACAGGTAATAGAAAAGTCTCCTAGCCCTTGTGAAGCTAACCCATTATAACTTCATTGGTGTAAAAAGCATAAAATTGAAAAGTTGTGGTTTTCAGAGGGTCATGTGCTGAATCACGGATGGATGTTTAAGCCTTGTGTGGACCTCCTTAAACACTAAATAACTCTTTTAGGCATTTTCAGGGGCGTAAATGTGTACATTATCACCTTTAAAGTTCATACAGCGAACTTGTTAACAAACATAGCAACCATTAGTCAAACATTCACTCTCCTATTAGCTCTATTTTTGTTCTCCACTAACTTCTTAAGGGAAATATCCAGCACCACAGCAGCTAAATGTTGTTCACCAGCTTTCTCTATTGAAATTAGCTACTAGCTGTGGCTAAAAAAACAGTACTGTGTTACAGTAAACTAGCAAGCAGAAAAAAGCTAAACAACGAGCTGGAAGATGCTAAAACACTCTGCAGCGCTGAGGGGAACTGGAGAGTCAGGTAATATAACTTTGTTGCTTTGTAACTGTGAGTGACCCATTTTAAAAAGTACTTACATAATTAAGTAGTACACATACCATCCCAGCAAGCAGGGAATGTTCCCACAACGTTGACTAACATTACCTCCGAGTTCTGATATTGTTACAAAGAAAACATTTGAACCTAGCATCCATTCATTTACTGTTTTAAATAATGTTCCTATGAGGTTAGAAGTTAACTAAAAGAGAAACTTTTAACAGTCAAAGGATGTTTGGAGGATGTTGTCATTTTATGTTCCAGGATAACAAAAGAAGAACATTCTCAAACCAACATTTAAAAAATATTTTCAAGATGTTATCAAGGCCTCAGACGACGTGTTTAAAAAAAAAAAAAAAGTTCCTGTAATTTGATATATTAACTAAGGCAGAACATTTGGCTGCAATATTCTGAGAATGTTTTGGGGATGTTGCTGTTGAGAACGTTCTTCTGTAAAATGTTCCCACAATGTTACATAATACCAAAGTTAAGACATTGTCAGTGGAACATTCAGAAAATGTTTTAACAACATTTACAGTGTCTTTAGAGAGCCTTTAAAAAGAGCATTCTAGGAACTAAAAGAAAACTTCCTGTTGTAAACATAACTAACTCTTTGCAGATCTTTCATAGAATGTTTTTAGAACAAAAGAATTCCAGCTGGGGATATTCCTGCATATTGTTCCCATGGTTTTTGTTTTTGTTTCATAACTTCGACCCTGTTTTTACACAGAAGATAAATTCCATACACCTAGTAGCAAACAGGGACTGATGAACACAGATTAGAGCACATGGTGTAAAAAAAAATCATGTTTTAAATGGTGACATATTACTAAATGTGGTTTTGTTTTGCTTCACTGGAACATGTGAGGCTTTACTGACCTGCTCCCGCTGCCCGATTCTTTTGTAAACAAACTCAGAGAAGGGTTTTCTGTGGATGAATCTGCCGTGCCCTGGGGACACCTTCAGCTGCCCGTCTTCATAAACCACTTTGCCTCTGGAGATGGTGACGACAGGAACACCGTGACACTCCATGCCCTCGAAGATGTTGTAGTCCACAGCCTGGTGGTGGGTCTTGGCCGATATTTTCCTGCAAAGTCACAAAGATACAACTAAAGGTTTAGACATCTGCTTTAGTACTAAACTTTGAGGTCACGTGCAGGATTAGTGAGAAGTGAGGTGAAGAAAATGTAAAACTCATTGTTGAATCTTAATGCATTCTAATCTGTAAGTGATTGAATCAGGCCAAGACGTCCTCATACTCAGCATCGACTTCCTGCAGCTCTTTCGCTGTGCAGCTATGAGCCATATGATGTATTATTTACAACTTTTGCTCATGTGATGCTCTCTTTTCCAAAAGCCTTACTAAGCAAATAATCCCAGCTCCTTTCAGTCAATAAAAAGGCACCTCAACATTTTCGGCGCTGCTTATGACATTATTGTGGCATCTATCCAATGCTGCATGAGCACTGCCACGGAATATTGCAGCATAGCCAGTATCCTGATATAACAAAACTGACTGCGCACGCTGGAGTCGGATGATGAATATGAATGAGCTTTGATGAAGAAACTCAACGGAGGCTGCACTTTCAAGTTTTCCCCAAAATAAATTTAGCATAGTTGCGACGGAGTTCAGTGACAGAAATGATTCAAATAACTTCAATCATTTATCTGAAAACACTCCTGGTAAATCTATCTATGGCAGGAATGGCTTTATTTCAGATCTATACCCTACGATTTCTACATTTCCATCAAAGCCCCACACTGTATGCTGCATATTCATCACAGCAATAGCACTTTTTTTCTTGCTGGATAGCACATAGCTCTTAATCTCTCCCCATTCTCATGCAGCCAGTGTTGGAATGTAAATTATCTATATACACTTTATTAAGTTAAACATAAACTCAATTTAAGGAATTTTAACTCTACTATTCATCATTTAACTCACATTTATAGGTACTAATTACACTGCATATTAAGATTCTACATGCAAAATATATAATCGACTTAAAAACTGCAACACACATTAATACATTGGTGATACTGATGCAATAACATACAGTATAACAATATACCACCCACAAGGCAATATACCTGCATATACCAGCATGTATAGTACATTTTCTGACATTATATATTTTACTGGACTTCTATGTTGACATAAACCTGAAATAATCAATATTTGGGACACCAAGGTTTACATCTTTTAAGCATAGACTGTATAAGAAATACAGTCTATGGATGAGACTGGAGTGTCATGGCTGCCTCGTCCATATGACCTGTCAATCATTCCAGACCAGACTGTCAATCGAGCAGCCACGCCCCCCAACTTTTGACACCTTATATATAAATAATTATAGTTCTTTTTTTCAGATGGACCACCACGTCTCTGGGTTTGGCTAGGGAAATTAACAAAAAACATATATCATGACGTGTAGAAAAATAGTCTTTCATGATCTCTAATTTTGGGTGTAGAATTGGTGTCTATTGGAGCCAGGGCTTTTTAGAGCCAGCCCCTGGTGGCAGTAGTGGTATTGCAGGTTTCTGACATGTCCAGGTTGCTCCACTTTTCAGGGCCGGGTGCTACGTCCATCTGTCTTATGCAGTCTATACTTTAAAGTTATTAGCAAAAGCTGCAAATGCCAAGGAAGTCTAATATTCGCTTGCATTGCAACTCATTGCGACATTACTCCTCCAGGCTGCTAAATGTTGCTCAGTGTTCACAAGCTACATTAGCTGCTAACTTGCCTTTCTGCAGTTTGGTGTTGAGCAGGCTGCTTTTCAGTGCTGTTTTACTGAAAAGAGCCTTATGCACTGACAAAAAATGATTCTAAAAGCACCAAAGTGCACCAGAACTAACACAAACTATGAGCTGCAAGACACATATGTGGTGGAGCTGCACTTGACTGGTGATGATTCTCTGGGCGTTTATCATTACCAGCAACCCATTTCACATACGAGCAGTTATGCAACCCATTGGTAATATGAAATGATAGATTATAGCTACTTTATATAAAGACTCGGTACGGTTCCACCACTGCACATGGATAGTAGAAGGAGTAATCTAATACAGTTTCTCCTCAGGGTGATTGAAGGGCTTTCTGGAAACAAAATCTTTTCATAATAAAATACTGAAATGCTCTGCACAGTACAGACTGATGATACCTAACAAATAAATCACATCTGAGTAAAAGAGAAAATCAGCAGGGATCAGTAAAATAAGTCAACCACTTCCTTGAAACGCACTGAATCACTTTTTGTTTTCCTGGAACCCTCTTTTCTCCATGGACACAGACTCGTACATGTTTCCTGATGATTTGAACAGCCAGACACCATGCCTAGTGTGCACTGACGAAAACAAGATGTGTCCTCATTATTCAAGTAGCCCAATTATGAAAAAACAAGGCAACTGAGTGAGCTTCCACGGCGTTTGCGGTTATGCAACTGTTTGTGGCCCCTGGTCCCGGATGTTATGAAGCGACACTTGCGCTTAGGGCAATTAATTACGCAGTTTCACAGATGAATTCACGGCTGCGGCAATCAAACATGAGGCGCTCTCATGCTTGAAAGGCATTATGACATCCGCGGACACGCACACATGGTAAAGACAGGAGCAGTTAAATAAACAGGTGATGTCCGGGGACGGCAGGCCTGAGAGGATCAAAATACTGTAAACTACTACACAGTGATAATTGTGAAGCTCTTCCGGCCTGCACACAAGCTTTTTTTTCTGTTACCAGTGAATTCATTTACAGGAAATTACACCGGCGTGTAATGTGTTCTTCTCCAATTCACATCAGCAGTTAGTGACCTCCCTAAGGGGCTCAGCCCAGATCCCCCAGCAAACAGAGCAGTGCTGTGCCATTGTGGGTTACATAAGCCCCAGTGTGCTACGGTACAGAATGCAAACTGTCCTCTGTGTCTCCACAGAACAGCATCTGCTCCATATCTGCTTCGAATGATAAGAAAACGAAAAGAAACAATGATCAGTTTTAACATGCAGTCTTAGGATATTTTGAGCCGGTTACTGAAAATAGCCTTAATACCGTGTGTTCAGTGTTATGACGATTGGTTTAGCTCCCACGTGAAATATTCGTCATATTTAAGATCCTCACCACGACCCATCAGCATTGTCCTACAGATGCTTTGCGCATCTTGCTTATGTAAGTGTGTTAAAATCCTTTCCTAAAAAACAACCAAACATAGGAGAGAATTAATCATTTCAACAGTCTTTCTTTTTTTTTACTGAGTGATGATTTGATTCATATGTAAATGGTGTTATGCTTTAATTTGAAGCTGAAGATAAGTGATGACATACCCTGACTTTTGGATGGTGCACAGACGTAATCAGCTTATGTGGCGGGTTACTGTGTGTGTGTGTGTGTGTGTGTGTGTGTGTGGAGGTAGCAGAAGATGAAAGATCACTTCTCTTTTGAGTTGCCTGTATCTATATCATACATGCTTTACTAAACTTTAAAGCCGACTCTTATTTAACCAAGTGCCTGACACCCTGAAGACGTGCTTTCATGTCTGCCAGTGTTTCAGCAGCACCATAGAAGCTGCTGATAAAAAAGGTGGAAATGTCTGAGTTAGATGTTTTTTAAATACATGTCACTGCTTGATGTGTGCCTCAGGAGTTGCATTGGAATCACACTCATTTAAAACCATATGCACGCGCTATCTGAAGGCTTTCTTTTGCTACTCAGTTCTAAAAAGCTTTCCTCCATACTGCTGAATGGCTGCAGTCGGGGTCCTCACCTTGTCATCTTGGGGTCCCATATAACCACATCAGCATCCGAGTTCTTGGCGATACGGCCTTTCTGCGGGTAGAAGTTGAAGATTTTTGCTGCGTTGCTGCTGGTGACAGCCACAAATCGATTCTCGTCCATTTTGCCGCTATGCTGAGGGGAGGAAAAAAAACGCACAAAGCACCCCGGTTTGAGTAAGGGGGCCACAGTGGATGACAACAATATACAGAATTAGCAGACAAAAGGTCAGTGCTTAACTGTGCAGCAAGCAACTCATTTCTGCCAAAATATCATCTAATGTGTGATTTGTAAGCACTGTTGCGCGTAGTAAATCTTTCCGGTGGCCTTGGGGCGGCCGGGCTGATACACTCTCCCCACAACAACGAGAAGGAAAATGCAGTGTCTGCACTCTGCAGCAATCTGCAGCTCCGAGAGTTTATTGCCTTTTCAGTTTGTGTTGTGCAGAAACAGAAACTTGCATCTCCCCAAAATATATATGACAAACGTGGAAGTAATACGAGTCAATATATTTAAAAGAAGACACATAATTAGCCTGACGTGAAACATCAGGATATGAATGGCTGCCTGCTGTTGTGTGTGTATTCAATGCTACAAGTCATGAAAAAATATGAACAACTTCATATTAGCAAAGTGGAAGATCCTAATCACTTTAACTGATATTGTTCCCCCTCCCCTCGAAAATAAATTTGGCCTCAATCCACAATGAGTAATTAGCCATGACTATGCATCACACTAAGAAGTGTCAAGCTAAGATGCAAATACATGCAAATAGAGACTTTTAAAGAGCAAATGAAGTTGTGATTATGCTGTCATTTGCCCTTTTCTATCTATATCATCTTTATATTCAACCCACTGCAAACAAATTACATGTATATTGATAAGAAGCAGCAAATAGCAGTTAAGAGCAGCTATAGCAGTTCACACATTGAAGTCTCTTTGCTGATCAATGTCAGATAAAGGTATACAGGTATATTATTACTACATACCACTCCTTTCTCCCAGATCACAGACATCCTGTCCTCTACGCCGTTCACTCCGTTAGGGATCTTGGTGAAGTCGTCTTTGCCCAGAGCTTTCTGGCACACGGAGAAGGTGCAGTTGTCTGTCCCCGTCACACTTAGATCATCACTAGCACAATTAACACAATAGAAAAGCATGTATGAATGAATAACAGAAGTGATGCTGAAAGAAACAGTTTAGTTCAGTAAATACCACCCTGCATCTTTTCCTGTATCACCCTTCTATAGTCTAATAGCTCCAGAATATAAATGCCAAATTCCAAAGCACATTAAATGTATTTTTCACCAGCATGTTGATTGGACTTGCAGTTGCACCTACTTGGCCAGTAGGTCCATAAGGTAGCCAGGGGTGCTGGGATCAGGTCTGAGAGGAGGACCCATGACAAAGGAGGCAGCATGAGCCCACTCTTTGTGCCAGTAGTGGGTACCATCAGTGCCCAACCCAGCTGCAATTGGCTCCCCAAACACCACACGGCCTATTGAGAGACAAAAAATTTCACGTGTCACATGATAACACCGGAGCAAACGCCATCTGCTGAGGAAGGTCAGAGAATAAGATTGGAAACTGCAGGCTTAGCTTAGTTTCTCAGTGGCTTTTCCACCCAGATAAGAAGAGAAATCATGTGGAAACACTGAATAATTGAACATTTCAGGCAAGAAAAATATCAGCACTGTTATTGGTCCTGGTGCTTAAAAGGCCACACAGGGCCATCGTCTCCCAACCTGCCCTGTTCAAACAGCAGGTGGCAGCAGTAGACACTCACCATCCCTGCGTGCATTAGCAACCACCTTGGCTGCAGATTTACTCATGACATGGACCACGTACAGCGGGCAGTTGACAGCGTTGGCGATGGTGATGGCTCGCTGGGTGGCCTCGGCCTCCACCTCCTCTGGTCGACACAGTTCATGGCCCTCGGGCCCCGTGATGCCCATAGACAGCATCTTCTTGGCCCCCTGTCGAGTCCCAGCGGGGATGGAGACAACAAGGCAGGACAAAGGTTAGAGGAGATGGAAGGTTAATACAGCAAAGTGTCTGTCAGAGGCAGAGAGGCAGAGACTGTATTTGCAATAAATGAAGCTACAGTAAACACACAAACACTTTTACTCTTGGAGACAGAAATGAGAAAAATGCAAGTGTGATTAGGACCATGGGTCAAATCAGTGGCTCAGTTTCATGCTGTGTAGACTTTTAATACAGTAGCAGCAGCAGGATTCATGCTCTCCCCACCACAGCAGAGCCAGGAGTTGCTTTTCAAGCATTTGCTGCTCCCTAGTGGTGGTTTGTTGTTATGACACTTGGAAAAAAGATTGACTAGAAAAGTGTCTGACAGCATCAATAAATGCATTATTAGTTTCCTAATTGAGCCAGTAACCCACCATGAACAAAACTTTCACACCAGAACTGGGCCACTTAAACTGGTTTAATGCATGTTTTTAATTAGACCTGTGTTTTTCCTGAATAACATCAAAACATCTCTGGTGAAGGTTTTCAGCAGCAAACTATGGAGGAGGCGAAGGCTGCTCATTGGATTGCATCACTGTTCTAAATATTTGCTGTTATTGCTGCAACACACATGACACCTCTTAAACTAACACGCCCATTCATTCAACATTTTTAAACCTCATCATTATTTTATGCATTGCTCTGACTAAATACTAAATATTCCACTCTGACTCTTGCTGCCACGGCCTCTGCTCTTCTTTGAACTCAAAGTGGACCTTAGCTGCCATTAGGGTGAAACATTAACTACTTCTGGACTGTGGTGTGTTTACGCACAGACCTCACTAACCCCATCTGACCTAACCAGACTTTCCCCGATAGAAAGGAAAGCTTTTGTGAGGCATGTGGAGGCATGAGGATTGTGTTGCATCGTGGGAGAATTTAGTATCCGCCCACGCTGATGAAAACTAGTTTTACTGGTTAAATTCCAACCAAATTGCTCAAGCTTGGAAGGGAAAGCTATTATGGGAGATGTGGAATGCATTGGAGCAGCTGTTTCTCCTTAAGACATAATATAACCTACTTCATCTGGAAGGGTGTAGTTTATTGTGAAAGTGGGGGGAAACCTTTCAACACAAGCAACTCCTTCTTCACTGTGCAGCTACCTAAGTAATCACATTTGATCATACTGACCTCTGCAATCAAATCTCCATTCTCAGCATGCACCTGAGCTATAGCTCCAACCTGCTTACAATGGGCGAAGGAAGCGTATAACTCAGCATCCTGCAGCATGTATAGACCTTTATAGGCCATAAACATCTTGAAGGAATTTACTCCTTTCTCTTTGGCCAGAGTCTCCATCTCCTTCTTGACCTGAAGAACAAATTGGAGAAACACATGGAGCTCTGAGTGGAGGGAAAGCATTTGTGGTTACGAATGCACGACACAATAATCTAGTCCTTCACCTTGTCGCTCCACCACGTGACAGCGACATGCAGCGAGTAGTCGCAGCAAACTTTGCTATCAGCCATCTTGCGCCAGCGGTCGTAGGCCTCCAGGAGAGACTTTCCTGTTTGGGGGATGACAAAGTCCAGGATCATGGTGGTCCCTCCTGCCAGAGCAGCCTGGTGAAATGCACACATTGCCGTGGAAATACAAGTTAAACATTGACTTGAAGACTATAGAGTAAAAAAGGCATATATTTTGAGAGAAAGATCAAAATAAACAAAACAACTCTAATTGCTTCCTGTTTGTTGCACATTTGTTGCCTGCAGAGTCTTATGATAAGGCCTGAAAATGTGTTGCATGCTTATACTGGATGAATCTATGAAGAGGTGGCACGATGTCAAAGGTCAAATCACAAATATGGATCTAAGGCATTTGAGGTAAGAGTGCATATGTTAAAAGCAATTGTGAACGGTGTTTCATATGCTGCAGTAACTTGTGGCTCTTTTATGAGCACACAATGTTCTCGATCAAACACTATCTGACAGTTAAGCAGCCATGGACATTGTAGCACACTGACCTCTAATCAGATTAATACCTGTAGGTGAGTAAGATGTGGGAAACTTTTTTTGATAAATGTTACATTATTTAGTGATTTTATGGTGGAAAAATGACATAAATAGCACAAAGTCTAATAACGTTGGCTTATGACTTATGTGAGACTGTGAAGGCTGGATTCATTGATTCAGTATGATGGCAATGAGAGCTGCAACCTGTGTTGTGTAGTTGGTAGGAATCTGCAACACATTTGTGAGAGGATTCCCTTTGCAACATGACGCATTCAGTGTCTCTGTGACACTTAAAAAGCACACTTCTAATAAAGAGACATACCTCTAATTTGATGGATACTTGTGTAGCAGCTATAGTTAAACGTTAGTGTGCAAACATGTGTAAAACAAACACCAGGATAAATGGTTAACACTGAAGTAAAGCTGCACTCATGCACCTTGTTCCAAAAGCTATTTCTATGCACATTTCCAGATAATGTGTGTGAATTGTCCTTTACCAGAACAGTATGTTAAGTCAGGCAAGTTCAAAACACACTTCTAGTGACAACCTTCAAAATAAAACATCAACCTGCCTGTGGCCTTACAGAAAATCCCCTCAGTAAAGATGTAACTGAAACACCAAAAAGCACAATGTAATCCTGCATCAGTAAATGCCAGTCCAGTCTTTTATAGCAGTGACATCAAATTAGATTCTCTACAAATTCGTAGATATCCAAGTTCTCTTGACATTCATCTGGAAGTGTGGACGGCCTGGTGATGTATTATTATAGGATGAGATAAGATAAGACTTTATTGATACCTAGGAGGGAACTCACAAGCTACCCTGCAGTATAGAAGATATTATTTTAAAAACTAAAAAACTCTGCACCATGTGACAATTAATGCATCCAATAATATATCACAAATGTAACACTCTGCATGCGGAGGGACTTTACTTCTGGTACACCAAAATTTTGAATGGATGCCTTTTACATGGAACATACACAAGACCTGTATTTCTTCCACCACTCTCAAACTCAAAACCCAGCACCTGAGACATGGAGACCAGGACAAAACTGTCATCTACTGTATTACGTCAGTCCTGTAGGCTGTTGGCAAATCCACTACAGGGTCAACCTCAGAGATACTATCAGCCTGAAGACACATGCTGCACTTATGTTTTAGTTGGCAGGTAAAGCTCCATATTTTTATGATCATTTAATTAAAAGTTTGGATAAAATCCACCGTTTCTGTAGTTCAAAGACAAAAGAGCCAATGCTGTCCACTTCTGATGATGCAAGATACGGGGCTCAAATCTTGCAAATCGGACTGGGATGTGAGGATGGATGTGATGTTTATGGCAATAATTGTGACTGCTGCTATTATGACAAGCATGTTTGCAATCTAGAATCTAGAAAAGCAAAGCAGCAAAATAAAGTGAAAAAGACTGAACGGTGAGAATCTGCATCAGCATCTTAATGTGAAGGAGAGACTGTCCAACCTTCTGGGTCTGTCTGATACCTTGACGGATCATTTCCTATCAGATCCAGTGTTAATGTGGTACCTTGGTTCCGGTGTGGAAGTCATCCACCGTCGTGGTACCCATGAACGACAGCTCCAAGTGCGTGTGCGTGTCGATGCCGCCCGGAATCACCAGCTTATCGGTGGCATCGATGACTCGGACCCCCGCTGGGATCTGAAGGTTCCGTCCAACTTCCACTATCTTCCCATTTTCTATGTACACGTCGCTGATCTCGGAGCAGTCCTCGTTCACAACTTTGCCTCCTTTAATCAGGATCCCGCTGGGTTCGGCCATTTCTGCTGCGCAAAAAGTCACAGTTTGGAGAGGAGAGACGGAGTTTGTGCAAAGCTCAGCTGCGCTCTGACACCGAGTCTGTGCGCAGGAGGATCCAGGAGGTTTGCAAAAGAAGGCAGATCAGCTCCAAAGTTCAACCCGGATATGGATCTCTGAGATTCCTGCAGCAGCTCCTCCTGTCAGACTCCCCTGGTTCAATGTTTTGCAGTGACTGTGATGGAAACCACCCTCTTAATAGTGATTTACAGCATCTTGGCAGCTGCAGCACATGAAGAGTTCATTTGCAAACAGATAAAAGACATTATTCAAATTAATAAGCCAACACCAGTTTGATTGATAGCCCTTTGACTGGACAATAATAAAAATGCTATCTTGTCAGCAGTTTGGAGTCCATAATTTAAAAAATCTGTGAAGATTCTCAGTCATCCAGGTCACGGTTATCCTCGTAGTTTCAATTGTAGCATCTGGGCTTGCTTGAGTTTGTCGAAGACGTTTCACCTCTCATCCAAGAGGCTTCATCAATCACTTTAGAACTGATGAAGTGTCTTGGATGAGAGGTGATGAGAAACTATGAGGAAACAAAAAATTTAAAAAAAATTTGAACAAAAATAACTGTTTTTGCAAATGCACCTCCTCACATATCGTCTGCCCTGGTTTCAAATGTGCAGCTCATCCAGCCTGTTGAATCTGACTTTAACTCCAGGCATTTAAAGTTATTATTTTTGTCTGTGTTAAAAAATATCCACATGCAGGAAGTCCATGTTGGCTGTATAATAGAAGCCGTGGCTGGGCTGACTCGCTAGGAGGCAAAAATGGAGCTGATGTCCTCCGCTGACCCCTCTGTTCCATCCACTCTGTCAGAGCTGGGCTACCAGCCGAGCAAACAGCCAAGGTTCAGTCAAATTGCTTCCGTTTTTTTTTTCCTGCATGACAAGTAATTAACACACAGAAAACCTCAGCCAAGGTCGTGTTTTTCCATCAGAGAAGAACTGTTGAGGCTGTATCTAACAATTATTTTCATAATCACTATATCTGACAGTTGCTGTCTTTAATCATTTTTTGTTCAGTGTGTAAAATGTCAGAAAATAGTGGAAACTCAACCTATTCAAATATTTAGACTGATGTTTCTTTTTGTTTGACCTGCAGGCTAAAAACTCAAAAGTTTGAGATCATGATATAAAACTTAGGATTTTGAAAAATATTCACAATAACCCATTTTTGCCCCTGTGCCCTTCAGAAGGCAAATCTGGCCCTGTCTGTCTGTCTGTCTGTCTGTCTGTCTGTCTGTCTGTCTGTCTGTCTGTCTGTCTGTTTGTCTGTCTGTCTGTCTGTCTTTATTCATTAGCTGCTTACGTGGTTTAAAGGCTATTTTTTTTATTGCATATTTACTTAATACTAATAGAATTCATAATTGCAGAGGCTTGGTAAAAGCAACAATGTGCAAAACACAGTACTCTAAGTACAGTACTACAAAACCTTTTCTGATATCAGATTTCATTTTTAGTTGTGCTGGAAACATTTCAGGGACTTTTTCTTTGTACTTCTTTGCTCGTTCTCCACATAAACATGAGAAAATAAAAAAGGACCAATAGCTCCCTCTAGTAGTAGGAACAAGATCTAAAGTAAATGTTTCATTTCTTCAAGTTGTACTTATGTTCTTATTCATATAATAGCATTTTCAAGAAAAATGGAAATGGTATATTTTATGGTTTTATCAGACATCAGTGTGTCTCATACATGGCAATCAAACACCTCAGAACTAATGACAGTGTGCAAAGTGAGACACAGATCACCAGTACAGGAAGGATAAAACTGCAGCTCCACAACAACTGAGATACTCATTGCTTTCAACACAAATATTTATCTTATCATAAATATCTTTTGATAGATGAGACGGACTTAGCCATTTGAACCTTCAAAATTCAGGAACGTGTCAAATGTCAAATTTAGCTGAATTAAACGGAGCAGCAGGCACTCCTGAAATAACTCTGGTGTCTGTTTGTTGGTTTAACTATAAACAAGGCTGATGAGAAAAGATATGTGTTAAAATATATTAATATGGAACATTTTATTATATATAAACTATTCAGAGCTTGAATACAAAAACAGGTGTTTTTTGCAATTAGAAGTTTTTATTTTCCATTTTTCCCAACAAAAACAAACAGTACATCAAGACAATCAAAACTGAAAATAAAACAACATAAAAGGTTTGTGTATACACAGACAGACACCTGCGCATATACAGTACATACATGCATGCACTTACACGTACATGCATACAGTTATACATGCACATATACATGCACCTTAAAGAAGCTATACAAAGAAAACAACATAGAACGTAACAGGATTGACAGATAGTACAAAAATAAAAAAAACAATTGTTCCAGTAGTAGCAGTTTATTATCAGGCCTACAAAAATGTCAGGGTCCCTTGATGAATGAGATGTAGTTCCCCACTTAGTGCTGTATCTGTCAACCTTGTTAGTTAGTCTAAAAGAGAGACCCTCATGAGCTGCCACTATGCCCAACTGTGAGAACCACACCCTAACTGGTGGTAATGTTGTCGTCTTCCATTCTGAGACTATAGGTTTCCTTCCCAGCATGAGGGATGTTTGCACCCACTCAGCCTGTGGTGAAGGGAGGGCTTTTAGAGGGAGAGGATCGCCTAGGACGAACAGGCTTGGGCAGAATGGGATGTTCAACTTGAGGATCAGTTTAATGTTTTCATGAATGGCTGATCAAAATGTTTGTACCAGCAGGCAGGACCAAAACATATGGAGGAGTGTACCAATACTCCCCCCACATCTCCAACAGTTTGGGCTGTCCCTTAATTTCACCCTATGAAACCTAGAGGGGGACCAGTACACCCTGTTTGATATTTTGAATTTTACCAATCTAGTTTTAAGTTCCCATGACGTTTTCTTATAGTTCTTTAAAAAACCGCTCCATTCTTCCTCTGTAAATGACCGTCTAAGATCAGACTCCCAAGCTGACTTCAGGTTGGCACCCTTGCTAGTGGCGCTTTTAAGTAATAAGGAGTAATATTTGGAGACCTCTTGGCCTGTACCAAATATCTTTAGTACACAGAGAGATTGTCGGAGCTAGGGGGGGCTGTTGAAGTGGAACCAAAGGTTTGAGATAGGAGATGTCTAATTTGGAGGTGAATACAAAAACAGCTGTAAAATTCACTGTGGTCAAAGTTGGCTTTCGTTCATCTGTTCATTGTTCTGTGCTGGAAGGAATCAGAATCAAATGAGAAAAGGAGCAGCAGCTGAAGTTGCAATAAGTATTAAGTCACTGGATTTTGGGTGTTTCATGACTTTATTTGATTGCACCAGTGAGACAGGAAAGAAAGATGGGGATGAGATGCACCAAATGATCTGGACAGTCAGGAAGTAAACCAGGGACTCGCTGCTCAGGGCATTTGTGTCATAATCATTCATTGGATATTAATACATTTCTGTGCATCCAAATTACAATAATATATTAGCCTGTGATGTTATACATGCACCTGTATGTTAAATTAAAAACTTGTGCACATTCTGTGTGATGTCTACAAGCTTTCTTTAGGCAAACAGATGGAAAGAACAGCTCGGTGTACTGTATATACTGTACAGGCATCGCAGTAATTAACCTAATGCAAAACATCTGTCTTCCTGACACAACATCATACTCAGGGGACTTGTAGTCCTACAGCAGTTACAGACTACAAATATGGGGGAAACATACATATCGCAGTCTAAGCAAAACGGATAAATGCTGTCAGGCAATAACACTCACATCAGGAATGTCCACAGTTGTTGAATTCTTCCACCAAAATAGCGACATGTAGTGTGTTCTTATCCTCCTCCAGCTAAATCAGAGATCTTGGAAATTACAAAAGCAGGTTTGTTCCTCAGTTATGCACTTTTACTTCTTTTAGGGTTTCCATAACTCTTCTGGCTTCTGTTACGGCATTTTGACTCTTGGCAACAGTAAAGTGAGTGTAATTGAAAACAAGAATAGTGGAACTGTGACATAATTAGAATAATTAGCGACAATATCTGCTGGAAAACATAACATCTTTGGGAATGTGGCCATTTGCTCCGAAAACCTGTGACCTCAGCCAGCAAAAAAAAAAAAAAAAAGATTGTGTGATTTGGAGTTGTTTATATTTAGTATTTTTTCCCCTTAAATCCCGACAAAACAGCACGTTTCTGATAACGCTGTGATATCCCTGGAGCATGCAACTGCCTCTCTTTCATGAAGAGTTGTTAGCCACTGGGAGAGATTAATATTTTACTGCAGTGGATTGGTTGTCTGCACCGCATCAGTCCAGACAACTTTTCTCATCCATTAGTGTATTACGAAAACAAGACACATTGGAGAGACAAAGATGCATGCGCTGGCGAGATAAGCGCACGCACAGGGCTTAGGAACACCTAACCTTCACAGTTGCAATAAACAATAACATGTGACTTAAGAGGATTTACATAAGATGAGAGGAGTAATCAGAGGGAGTGAAAAACCAATGAGGCAGCAATGGCATCTCCTCAAAAGTCTCTGTGTTGCTGAATGAGGAAAGTTGCCATTCTGCTGGATTTGGAGGAAGGCTGTTCTTATCGTTTTATTTCCCCTACCAACACTACAAACCGACACAGATGTCACGTTCTCTTTTTTTTTTTTGACTGAATTGAAATGCAGCGAGCACGGCGTCAAGTGTTGACATGGTAAAACTCTGGCATTAGAAGGGCATAGCATGCACAAAAAAGTGGCATAAGATAATGCTCAGGCAGATTATCAGTGCTCTCTGCAGCAAGAGGCTTTTTTTTCTTCTTCTTCTTACCGTGTTTGTGCTCGGATTCACATATCATACTGCAGCAAATGTGCATTGAAGACAAGGCAGATCTGAGGAAGGGAAAAAGGCGAGATCATACAGCAGTCAGTTTGTAATTTCTGATATTCTTTGAGCCAAACAAAGAGGAGAGCCTTCAAAGAAACAAAAGGTCCCTTGTTTCTCCTTTTCTACTATCTTATCTGATGTGATATTATTTTATTCTAATCTTATCCGACTTGTATGTTGTCAGATTAAATGCACATAAAACAATAATTCATCCCTCTTGCAGCCAAGCAACACAAAAAAAAAGGAGTGGAGTTACTGTGTTGTTGTGGGTTGTATAAGCCTGTACTGTATGCAGACACTCACACAACCGGTAACAACAACCCTGCCTCTATATAAAATAGCAGAGACGATAATGGACTTCAGGAAAAAAAAAGGCCCCACCCTCATTCACTTGTCACATCTGCCACAATTGATGCTCTCTGGGAGCTGAAGTTGAACATGATCAGAAAAAGTCTCAGCAGAGGATGTCGGACAGCTGCTACAGCTACCGTCCTACACGCCTCGCCACTGTCCCGTACATATCACTCACAGTTAGGTGAAGCTTTAAGAAGATTATCAGTGCCACCCTGCCCACCCTCCAATACTTGTCCACCTGCCAAGTCAGGAAATTCAGTGCACATCCCTCCCATCCGAGCCGGGCAAGTTATTTTATCTCCTTCTTCTGTCTAGCATGCTCTGAAATGCTACATGAGAGGAAGACACAGCAGCGAGTACAATACACTGATGAGCCATCCACTCATCCATGCCGATGTGTCACTACAGTTCCTAAAAAAAATACTAAGCAATTAGTACTTCTACAGAAATGTACAGTGTTCATGCTAAAATCTGCAAACATGTCACTTGTGCTACATTGTACAGATGTTATAACACATTCATTCACAGTGCAGGCTGTTTCATAGAGCCACCCCCTGCTCCATGTATAATTAATTGTACAACTGCACATATAGAGCATTCTTATGATGTGTCGCACACTCAGTCAGTCCTGCTGCATCCAGAAAACACTGCTTCCAATCAGTTTGACCTATTTATAGCCTCTGCATTATTGTTTGCTCAACAGCTTATTCTCTCATTCTATTTGTATACATTTTTGCCTATTTGTTACTGTTTGAATTATTTTAATTGTCATTTTTTAAAAACAATATTATCAATATGACTCTATGTTTGTGTTTTTACATCATGCAAGTGCACCATGTGTGAGCATTCATAACCAGTAAACCTGATTCTGACTCAGTGTTCACGCACACAAGCGAGTGGTTCCAGGATTGCATTACCACTAATTGCAGCCCAGATGGCAGTGTTCTCCTCAGGTTGAAATGGAAATGTGACCTGCAGTTCTGACTGCTCAAATGTTTTATTGTACAATAAGAGGATGCTCAACACAATTACGCTGGTGCAGAGAAATAATGCTCATGTAAGGCGCATTTCTGTGTGATCTAATAGGACGGCATAGCTTTTAAAGCGGCATTTAAGTAAATTGCAATTGCACCAACGTCAGGGACATTTGTAGAATAAATTTGTCTTTTTAAAATGTCTGAGATATTTATGTAATATTAGGGCCGGTTTTAGAGAGCAACTAGAGGAGTAATGGTGACAAAACAAAAAGAACAAAAATGGCAGATGGCATTACAAGTGTTATTTTTGGCACCAAGTGAATGATGTATTTCGAGGTAATTTACAGTGTGCAATTAATAATAAAAAAAAAAATCCTTGTAATAAGGCTTCAAATGTGACATAAAGTGATGTAAGATTCCCTGACATATTGCCTCCGAAGACACTAGGAAGTCTGCAGCTACTTCAAAACATTTGTCAGTCACATTGTTGCAGCTCAAGCATCACAAGGCAGCTGTTAAGCAGACTCTAAAAATGTTAAGCTTCCAACAATGGGAGGCAGAAAATGTGAAGGGAAACAATTAAATTACGCCTTGCATGAAGTTTGCTTTTCATTTTGTGAGGCAAATTTAGTGCCATGGTTAATCATTATGCTGTTGAACACGATTTGCAAAAATATTCAAGAGCTTTATGTGCCTCAGTGCCCCTTCTGTATTGAAAAATAATGGGCCTCTATCCAATTAAAAACTGCATTAAATCTCTAAAGTATTACATGCACTTTACTGGTATCTCTCTGATTAGGCTTTTCTGCATGTGCAGATGCTGACAGCACACTGAGAAAGGGAGCTTTGACTGACTGCTCCCTTTAAAATCTAGTTCAGGAGTCCAGGATTTTAAATGGATAATGAAGGTGCATGCGTGCATTTATGCTGAAAAATGAAATATTTTTTTTCATCAAAATCATCAATCCGGAAGAAATTTCAGAGGGAGGGGAGATCAATTTGAACTAAAACACACAAAAGTCACATTAATAAAAATGAAAGCCTGTTTCATGCTATCAGACTGTCAACATTTGATCATCTTTCACTATTTAAACACCGCTTCACATCGAATTCACTTTCAGGTTTTTGTAGATGTTGTACAAAAAAAAAAGAAAAAAGGAATAATTGAAGGAAATCTTCACGATGAGCCTGAATGCTGCGTCCACATTATGTATCGGGATGTAATAACAGCAGAACGAGGGTTTTTGTATTCATCACAGGCCTTATGTTTTGATTCTAGCATTGATAGGCAGTGATTCATTGTTCTGCAACAGAGGCACCAATCCAACATGTGAATGGATGATTTATGTGACCATCTGTTTTGTTTTGATCATAATTTGATTATCTCTTTTTGTGGGATGACTTTCCATGTCAAGACCCATTTTGTTGCTGCACACACACACACACACACACACACACACACATTGCACACGGGCACGCCCCCCACATGTACATGCCCACGCACATGCGCAACAAACTTTGGAATAATTGAGCCTCCTACCCGATCGCTGTCTCAAACCCCACAGTCGCACATTCGCACGCTTTTTAAAAACTGACCAAATTATGATTACAAGTAACAAGTAGGATAGTTGTACAACCGACTCACTCCCACTATCTATTTGTGTTAATTAAAAGATTTGCAACTACATGTGTCTGCAGATAATCAAAATGTCTTCTGCAGCAGCACTCCCAGATGCATCGGCACTCCAGAGCTCATTTGCTTGCTGCGATCTCATGTTTGTTTAGAATTAATCAATCTACCCACAATTGAGTTAATTAATTAGTGTTTTAATGCTACTCTTTATAATTGCAGTCAGATGAGTCTGCAGACAAAGCAATCACATTAATGCAAATACAACAGATAATTGTTATCCAAACTTCCTCAGCAGCAGCAGCAGCAGGGGGACAGCTCTTACTGTACCGAGGAGCTCGTTGTGGGGAGGCACTAGATGGCACCATTGAGCAGAGTTTCTCCTGCCTTGTCCTCTTGTCACTTCCTGGATATTGTTCAATTAGCTGTCCTATACTGTCCTCAATATGCGAGTATGCATTGAGGAATAGATGGCACGAGGGCAGCCTGATACCCTCACTTGCCGATGAATTAGCGGTGAAGTAAAAGGTCTCCAACAAGTGCAACATCCTGTTTGAAAAAGTGCTATTCCGCATGTATCTGGTGCAAATCAAAGGGGACACTTTGTGCGTGTCTCCTCGCTGGCCATGATAATGTTTAATTTTTCACAAGAGGCATCAGCAGCATGACCTTAGAGGCTCCTTTTTTTTTTTTTTTACTAAATGTCAGAGGCTGTGTTCTTTTCAGGAACATTTTCCACAAAGGCTGCTCAGTGTTTTGGAGCATCCCGCTGCATCTATGTAAAGTCTGACTTGGTGCAGGCAGGTCAGCATTTGTTGGACATGAAAGAGTCAAATAATTGAGTAAATAATGCATGCTCTCAGTGTCTTCTTTTCTGCACACACACACACAAAAAAAAAACTCCAAATGTTCTCTCATTGAAGTATCCGTTTCTGTAAGAGAGAAAAAAAAAAGTTTTGCTTTGTTTGCACTGTTACTCCTTAAAAACTTTCCATCATTCAAATTTTATTCACAGCATCTTCATCATCATTATCATCACCATCATCACCATCATTAACCGCAGCTCATTTCGAATTGCGAGGCTTTGTAGAGTACATTTTTGTTTACCCAGTTCCTGGTGTTTTTCAGGAATATGCTTGTATCATTCGGCAGCCTTCTCAGCAAGAGCCATTATTCCCTCATCTCTTTAGTTTATCTCCTCTGATGATCTGCTCAGATAGATATGACAGCTGAATAAATATGCAAACGTAGTGCGCAGCTCCACACTTCACCACAGAATTTCTATTATGCTCTCAGATTTAGAGACGAACAGTATATTGCGATAACAATGGGACTCTTTGGGGATTTGGATGAATGGGTCTTTTTTTCTTCTTCTTTATCATCTTCTGATAAACTATGGATATCAGCTGAAAAAATCGAGACACTTCTTACTCATTCGCTTAGACTAATTAAAAATCTCTTTTTTTTTTACAAATCTGCTGTTGATAGTTTTGAAGAGATCTTTGAATATCAGAGTATAAAATGGGATTCATGAAATCACACTTTCATTAATTAACTTCAGTCAGCAGTGTCATGTCTTTTACTCTTTTACCAGCTCTGCTGTGTCCTTCAGAATCTGTTCCATTTGAAATGAAGATGAAGTGATCGCACCACAAATATTTTCATTACTGTGACCTAATTACCTGCAAGGTTTTAGAGGAACTGAATAGAATGACACAAACTGTTAAATCAGATCATTAGTGAAATGTGAAACTTTTATTCAAAAGGAAAAAAAAAAAAAAAAAAAAATCCTTTTTAAATGTTATTACAGCTGACCTCAGGTTCTTTCATTCTCTGTTGTGGTTTATTTTTTGATTTCAGCATTTCAAAATGGGAAAAGTGTGCATATGTTTGTCCTTAATCCAGATAAATAAGACACAGTTTGTTTTTATCTTTTAATAAAATAAGTATCATAAAAAAAATTGCAAAAAAAATATTTTCATTAAAAAAAAACCCTTCAGAATCACAGTCTGCATCGCTGGTGCACTGCTGGACTTGTGGGCATATGTTGCCTTTTTATAGCATACTGGTGACTATCTCAGCTCTAATACTTTGGGCTTTCGCCTGGCCCCCAGCTCCCAGCATGCTTTGAAACATGTAAGTCTCTTTTCAATCAGTTTTTGAGCATGGCATCGATATTGGCTACATTTGTGGCAGAGGAGGCGCTTTGGCAGCTCCGTTTGAAAAGAATTGCCATGGGAGGGGTCGGCTTGACCCAGCTTTAATGCAAAAAAACTGAAAAAGAGAGAGGAAACAACAACAACAAAAAGCTACTATATTTAACCAAATCTGCAGCTTACTCAGAAAACACATGATAATGATATCCTCTTAACACTCCTTGCTGCAGAATTACAGCCCTCACGGCAGCAGGGGCCAAGATTCAAGACTAGAGAGAAGGCACAGTTATTACAGCACAATCATTATGTTGTGACTGTGTTTCTGGCCCCGTTCACCTTACTTGGTCAAAAGATCAACACTACAAAATTAGCAATTAACCAAGCAATGCTGACTCCTTCCTCAGAAAGGGTGCATTAGCCTAACATCCTAAATAAGCACTTGTAAATGTGATTATTTTCCTGTTGGCTGGTGGTTTTAGAGGATTTGTTTCTGCACTTCAATTGCATTAATTGAGGTACAAATGCAGCGGTTCGACCATATTTCTGTCCGTTTACTGAAGCAGCGGTCACACTGCTCCCTCCAGAGGAACTGGAACTTCTCTGTGTGCCCACACGCAGCTGCTACTTCCTCGTACCAAAAAAAAAAGACTCTAAAAATAGATACATCTTCCTTGACAGGTTTCTTGTTGTTTTTGCGAAATCTTAATTAGCGATTAGTTAGAATAATTCTCAAACTGCTTCTTTTTTTTTTCCTCAGTGGAGGATGGTCTGTTATTTTAATTAAGCAGAGGTCAGATTTATTAACTCAGCAGGAGTGTGTTGAGTGAAAGTGTGGAAATCAGCAACAGCGTTCCACGTCGTGCCACTCAACACGCTCGTGTCTCTCCAACACACTGTGAAACAAGGCAGGAGAGGAGTTTTGTTTTATGCTATGTTTCTCACTGATTCCTTTTGATTAGTTATTTGATGCTGTCTTCCCACCCCCCCTCCACCCCTTCTGCTCTTCCCAATGGTTAGATGATGATGCAGCTCAAAACCAGACCCCCCGACGGGTGCAACCACTGGGTTTAGGAGAAGGGGGGGAGGAATGGAGGAGGGTGGGGTAAAGGAGGAAAAAAGTTGAAGCAATGAGATACAGGGAGAAATAAAGACTGTGTGAGAGAAATAAAAAAAATAAAAAAATAAAAGTGGGCATTGAAAGAGAGGAAAAAAAGATGGGGATAATTAAAGGAGAGTGAGTGAGGAGAGTTTCACGCAGCTCACACACAAGAGAGCTGATCAGACTATAAATCAAAATGTCTCCGTTATATCTTGGTTCAGATCTTTTGACAGTATATTGCTTGTTTTCTTAGCGCAACTTGGCAGCTGGCGCCACATCAAGTGCATAGATGTACTGTAAATAAAGATTTTCTATCTTCTTTTAGGTGGCGGAATGTGAAAACACAAATGTTACTGAGCCTCTCAAATTTTCCTCAATGCTATGGCCATGAAAACTTTAAAAAAGAGAAGGTTTTGTAGTTGCAGATGGCTTCATTCTGGACTTTAAACCCAGATTAGAAGGAAGATGTATGGTAGATGGTGGACTAGTTAAGTAGTGACTGGAATTACACAACATAGTGATTCAGTTCATATATACAGTAAAGAACATAAGTGAGTTTATTTTTAGTTTCTATTTGTTAGAAATCTCTGCGGGAAATGATTGCAAAGTGTTAAACATTCTGTCTGCGGCCACAAGACAATTACTGCCAGAAAGCTTTTGACTGCTCCTGATTATGTGATGCCTTTCAAAAAATTACACAGATTTCCCATCACATGCTGAGCATACCTCGGCTGCAGTTGGGAGCCTCAGAAGAAAATCCTGACATTCATGCGCACCGCCCCCAAGCCCCCCGTATCTACTGTAGGCTTTATTTTGTCTGTGGGGGCGATGAAAGACAAATAGAAGGGGGTTGCAGCTTCCACTCCCTGGTCAGCACTGCAAAAAATATCCGTCTTAACAAGTCATTTAGCGCCGTCTTGATTTGAAAATCCCCTTTTTTTTCATGCCATAAAGTGACAGCTTTGGCAGCCAGGCGAAGAGCTCACCATCAGTTTCTATACAAGACACCTTCTTCCTTTATTAGAGGGGTGAAGCTGTCGCATGATCTTAGAATTACATCTGTTTATGCATTAATGCCACCACAGTGCAAGTGACATGAAAGTGATATGGCCTCTTGCTGTGTCCATAATGTGTATATAGCATAGTGCATTATGCTGTTTGATATGCTATTTGAGTGAATTCT
>OMNN01057212.1:0-14136 GCA_900302755.1 Chromis chromis
CCCACAGAAATAAAGAACAAGCTCTAGCGAGGAGGAGTGTGAGGGAAGAGCGGAGGCAGAGGGGGGATTTTCTTCTTACTTGGCACTTTCAAATGAAGCTGCTGAGGAAGTTGGTGAAAAGCAGTGAGATAAATGAGAAATTTCCTCCTCTGCTAAACTCTTCACACAACAGGGGTGGACCTTTTAAATGTAAACAGATGTCTTTTAAAATGCAGAAGTGGCATGCAGAGCTACGAATCCCCACCTCCTATATAGACTCACAACATGGCTTGTTTCATAGCAGCTCCAGCTACACTATTGTTTTTTTTATTGTTCTCCCACAAAACATACAGCATGTGGTTGTATTCAATGGTTTCTAGACAGGGTGAGAGAGTCCAGGACACTAAGTATAGTTTAAGTATAGTTTTACCAGGCCAATAAACATGCTCTTCGACGTTACATGAGTCGCTGCCAAGTGCCAAGCCCACAACCTCATTCTCCCTTATTTGATGGATGATTCATCAAGGTGCAAGTGTGAGTAGGAGAGGGAGAGGAAGGGAGGAATTCAGGGGGGAGAGAAAAGAGAGAGAGAGAGACAGATTAAGGGGATGAGACGAATGACCCGTGTGATATTGTCAAATAAACAGAAATCCTAGCTACCTGTGCGCACACTCGTTTTCTAAGTATTTCCTCGGCACTGCTCGCGAGCAACGGGGCACAAAGCTGTCTGTTTATTTTTTGCAAAGAATGTTAATACCGGGGCGCATTCCTCTATTCCCAAATTGCTGTGTTAAATTACCGTTTGCAGGGAACGACTGCTATTCCTGAGGGGAGCCTGACTGGTGAGAAGCGACAAAGGAAGCTATAGTATCCCGCCGATTGCAAACACCTGTCGTCCTGCGGGCTGTTAACACCTCTCTGTTTACAGCAGGGAATGGAGCTCACCTTGATCTCAGCTGCCCCCCCCCCTGCTAGCCAGGAGCCTGGCAAAGTGACTGACCATAACAAGCTAGGCACAACTTGAGGGCTTCCTTAATTATAAGAGCACAGGCAATGGGGCTCTTTTAATTAAGGAGAGACAGCAGCCCTTATTAACCCTTTAAGACCTGAGCCTCAAAATGTCCACCTGGTCTTTTTTTTCTTATTTTGATTACAAAAAGGTAAGAAAATGTCCTGCGAGTGCTGGTGCCCATTTTTTCGTTGCGCTTTACAGCCAATTATGGTAATTTTACGGTAATTTTATCCAGTGGATTCCTGGGTGGGGCACGAATGAAATTACCGTAATGACACCATATTGGCTGTAAAGCGCAACGAAAAAGTGGGCACAAGCTTTACAGCCAATATGCTGTCATTACGGTAATTTTACAGTAATTTCATCCAGTGGATTCCTGGGGGGGCACGAATGAAATTACCGTAATGACACCAAGCGCAATGACTCAGAGTGCTTGTGCCCATTTTTTCGTTGCGCTTTACAGCTAATATAGTGTCATTACGGTAATTTTACGGTAATTTCATCCAGTGGATTCCTGGGGGGGCACAAATGAAATTACCGTAATGACACCACATTTTCTGTTAAGCGCAACATCGTTACCGTAATGACACCGTATAGGCTGTAAAGCGCAACGAAAAAGTGGACACAAGCACTCTGAGTAATTTCATTCGTGCCCCTACCCCAGGAATCCACTGGATGAAATTACCGTAGAATTACCGTAGTGCGCTTGCCCAAACGTGTCGCCGATGACGCAAGAGGACTTAAAGGGTTAAAACTGTGACAACAATACAACAACACCAGCCTTCATCTAACTTCACTGAGGAATACCTCTCAAAATGTAGGGAGGTGTATTTACATGACAGATCACCTGTCTTGTCTAGAAGGTGGTAGGAAGCGAGGACTTAAAAGCGGACCTTGACAGCACTTTGAAGTAAATGCAAATGAGGTAAAGCAACAGGGGAACACATCTGTTTGGTTACGGATGTGACTTTAAATATCAATAGGGCTGTGTCATTATTGAGAAACCGTCTAATAAAACCCTGTTAAGCAAAAGTGAGGAGGGGAAAAAGCAACAAAAGACACGTAGATGTTGTAAAAAAGTCATAAAAGGAGTGACTTCCTCCCACAAGGAAGGGAAATATCCACACCTGGACAGCAGAACCGTTATCTAAGGTGTGTCCCCACCTCATAGCTGAACATACCCTATTAAAAAGATTTAAAAAAGCGACAATGGAAAACACTGGAGGGGGAAAAACATGCCACTCTCCACATCACTCATCAGGTATCCACAGAAAATTCACACGACAGCCAGCCCGCAACACACAGCACCGTTTGGTCGCATTTTTCCACCCACGAAGTACCGTTTTTAGCAGCACATGAGCAATCGGGGCGCTTACTAAGTGAAATAACACCGAAATTCCTGCATTACCTCAGTTCCTTTAAGCTGCACTGTGTGGCACAGGCTGACTACATGAGAGGGACTAGTTGATATATGGACGCCACATGTTGTCAAGAGCCGCGCGACACAACAACTTGTTTTCTCAATTACAAAAAAAGAAAAAAAAAAGGGTTATGAAGAGAGTAAACAACGGATTCGCAACAAATGAAAGGCAATAGCAGAGAATGCAACTCGCAAAAGTCCCAGAGTATTAAACAACATTTACGTGCGTAATAGAAAATGAAAATACGTTAACAAAGCAGCTATGTAGCGGCACTTTGTAACCGTGTAAACAACATTTTCTCAACACAATAAGGTGCGCGAAAACCCCGACATTCACACGGAAATTATAAAACGTAGGCAAAATGCTGTAGCCGTGTAAAAAATGTAGTTATATGCTGTTAAAACAAGCCGCTCGGGACACAAGAGACAGCGAAGACGCTCTGTCGCGTCCACCAGTCCGACCAAGAATCAGGATTCCCAGCGCGCGACAGGAGAGGATCCGCTGTCCTTATATGGGCTGCGCTCGCGCTGCTCACACAAACAGCGCGTGAGATATTCCTCGTTCTCCGGAACCACCTCGGTTAGCTCATCACCATCCATGTTCTTACCGAGCCGTTAACTCTCTGTCACACCGAACCGGGACCGATGTGAGCAGCGCGCATTGAGCCGAAACACTCCGATAAGTTACGAGAGGTGGAGAAAAAAAAACGCAACTGTTCGAGACGCGTTTCAACACAACAACACGCGTTTCTTGTGTTTTCCCGAGTTAAAACATCATAACGGTGTCGTCGGGGAAACAAAACTGATTAAATCCAAACAACAGGCGGATATAAATGAGGCTAAACGTCCCTCCTCGTAGGGCAGCAACAGTGTCCTATCGCTACCTGCTACGAGTGAGCGAGAGAAAGAACAAACAGTTGTGTTCTCCCTGTTTCACACACATAAACGACTAAAACTCAGCTTTAGCCTATTTAATTTTTATTTTTTTTAACCTAAACAGTTAAAAACAATCCCGCAACTACAACCAGGTAGTCCGTTTCCCCCTCAGAAACAGGTCCGAGTTTAGTGTTGGCTCAAAAAACTCGACAGAATGCAACTAAATCAATGAATGCTGAGTCCATGAAGAGGGTCAAAGTGTATTCAAATAAATAAAGCGGTGCAAAGTGGACACAAAAGCGGCTCCACTCATTCCGGACTGAGGTGCGTATAACGGTCTCCGGTGCAGCGGACCGCTAGGCGGAGGGAGAGACGCGACCCAGGTATAACGGTACACCACATAGGGCTGGAATACAGCGCTCACTTGCTACTTCCCAGCACTTTCAGTTACTAAAAACCGGACTTCTGGGCTGCCAAACTTTTGGACAAAATTACCGGCTGACAGAACACCGCTCCCCAGAAAGAAAAGCCCCGCTTGCGAAGTAGTTTTACTCACCGTTGGTCCTCCTCGGGTTCGCCTGCTTTCTGCGCTTACACCTGGGGCCATCCGCCATGATCCTTTCGTTGTGTCTAAATGCTGCCGGAGAGTCACCTCCTCTCTCACCCCCTCTCCCCCCTCCTCCTCCTCCCTCCCCTTCACCTCCCCTTCTCCGCACCTGGTTTACGACACTCAGCTTTACGACATCACCTTCCCGCACCTCCCCGACCCACGCTGCCTGTACCGAGCACGGAGAGCCGGCGGAGAGAGAGGGGAGGACCGGACGGAGCTCCGCCGTACCTGCGCCGCTCCTGTGGCCGTGTGTTCAGAGCAGAACACTGCCGTTTGTTCCTGTCGGTTGTAGTGCTCATTAAAAGGTACAGGCCTGGGTGATAGTGGCTGTGCTAGTTTGAAATACTTGTCACAAACTACACAATACCCCAACTACTCTCAGAGAAATACTTAATAATCTATATTTAGGGGATGGTTCTACTTTATATGGTTATTTAAAGTGCTAAATGTTATGAGTTATATGGTGTAGTTGCAGGTAAAACGCTACAGCTGTATCTGACTTCTATTGATCACTTATTTGGTCCATAAAATGTCAGAAAACAGTGATAAATGCACCATGTAACATGTTGTTCTGTCTGACAAACAGTCCAGAACCCCAAAATATCCAATATGTTATACCTGAAGGGACCCAGGAATGCTGCAAATTCTTACTTTTTCACTTTCAAGTCCTATTATCAAAATAGAACCAGGTGGTTACACACAGAACTGTCTTGAAAATGGCTCTTTAAAGAACCTATTTTTTTTTTTGTAAAAGTTCTTTGGAGCACAGTTAATGGTGCCTAAATGTACCGTGTTTGGATGGTTCTGTGAGGCACCTTTGGAGGTTCTTTAAACAGGTTCTAAAGGGTAGGGGGATCTTTATGGCAGTGGTTCTCAACTGGTAGGTCGGGACCCAAAAGTGGGTCGCGAAGCCATTTTTAGAGGGTCGCAGAAGCAAAAAGTAGTAGTATATAAAGTCTTTTATTTTAAAGGACATGTTTCTTGTGACACAGTTTACTTTCAATAGCAGAATATTTAGTGGTGGTGACACCAGTACTTGCCCACTATTAACCTCTAGATGTGGCTCTGCCAGCTTATTGGAGACATTTATGCTAAGACGTGCCAAAAATAAACCAACATGTGCTCAGAATCTGTCAGAATGGGACAGAATATGCCCAAAACTTGGCAAAAGTGTCCAAATATACCAAAATGAGCAAAAAAAAACAAGCAAAAAATTTCCCAAGCTGTATCAAAATGCGTTGAGACTACACCCAGATAAACCTTAATTTGTTAACAGGAACAGCAAACTTCAAAAATTTGGGTCTCGACCATTTTTAATAGAGAGATAGAGGGTCCTGAGGCTGGACCAGTTGAAAACCACTGCTTTATGGAACTAAACATGGTTCTTCTATGGCAAATTACTGCAAAGAACCATATTTGGTTCTAGTTAGCATCTTTACTTTTCTCATTTTCCCCTCATTTTCCTTTTTATCATGCAAGTTTGAATTTTAATTTAATTTGGTTTGTTTTAGTCAGAAATCATTTCTGGTAAGGTACCATACTTTACTACAGCGTATAGTCCACACACACACACACACACACACATGACACGGCACCGTTCATATGATGTCATGATAAACAACTTTATGACATTTTTCCTTGACATTGTGTTTTAATGTATGTGTTCCTGTGTGTGTGAAGCCCAGCAGCAGTGCAGCAGACAGAGCATGTGTGTGTTAGAAAGAAGAGGTCATGAGACTGTCATCACTGATTCAATCCTCCACCTAAAGAAAGACCCTGCTGTTCTCCCGAGCCGAGCTCACTGCAGCGGTGATGAAGAGGACGCAGACATGCCAGCACAATCAGCAGGTTTGTCCAATCAGACCCGAAACCTTCACACACAAACACAGACGCACCGCTTATCACACTAAGCTCTGTGGAAGTGGAAATGAAAAATCCCGGATCACATGTTTGAGGTGAATTCTTCCGGATGCTTGTAGTGACGAGAAAGATGAAGTTTATAAACTCGGCAGAGGATGAAGTGATGCTCGAGGTCCCATGACTTGCAATTATAGGTCAGAGGAGCTGCTGCGAGGCTGTGGCTATTCTCGAAGCAGATGACTATAAGGTTGCCTGGATCTCTGGTATGTAAGATGTTGTCATCATTCAAGTCTATTGTGACAGCTCGACTGTGTAACCCCGTTTTGCCTCAATTTGGGTGTCCTGTATTGTAAGGGCGGACTGTTTAATGGGAGCGTGACGTCTTGTAATCACTGGAAATGATTTAAGGAGCAGGGAGAGAAAGCACCACTTTGGAAGATATATTTGGATTACGCTTCCTAGATTTCATCGTTTAAGCCATACACAGCATTTTATGTCACCAGCTTGATATAAATCTGCCCTGTAAAGTATTTACAGACACGAGGTAACAAACTCCTCATTGCTGGACGATCAGCTTATCATTCAGCTACATGTGACAGCTTGTATACATGGGATGGCAGATCTCAGGGGTGAATAATTCAGTAGCAGCAGAGCGGTCCAGCTCTCAGGGCAGGCTGCCCAGACACACAGTAATAGCTTTAGCATAAACAACACCTCCAAACTTGCTCCAGGTGGCCTCTTCCACCAATAGACAGGCTGCCTGGGAGAAGCATGGTGAGGGGGGGAGAGCGCCCAACTCTCTCCCTCCCTCTCCTGCTATACCTTTCCTGATGAAAAAGGCCCCAGAAACAGTCTGCATCAGCAAAGATCAGTGATGAGACGCTCGACTAGCCGTGCGGTCGTAGCGGCGTTCCCTGCACACCGAGCCTGGAAAAATAGGATGCTTGTTATCCAATGGAAAGTCAGATCTTTCCCATTTTCCTTGGATCATGCCGCTATTAGCATGAAGTCATTTTTCAGCGTCTGTGGAAAACAAAGAATAACAATTATACGACCACTACTAATACGAAATAGCCTGAAGACATCTCCGATGTGTTTCAGAGCAACTGGAGTAAAACGGTGATTTATTTTCTCTGGCAGATCTCTGTGTATTTTGTACTGGAGCAAATTCATACAGCAACCAATGGGAAATACACGCCGCTGGTCATGTTGTTGGACACATGTAGGTGCCCTGCTGACCCCTCTATGATTTGGATGAATGTGGGGCCAGAGAGAGCAATTACAAGACATAGATCTAATTTCATAAAAACAAGCAGCTCACACTAAAAATAATACCTCAGCTGATGGAGACAGATGCAGTTTTTTATCAAGATCTTTCAAATTCCTCCGAAAGAGGACATGCAAGCACTGTTCACCTGAATAATGACATCAGCAATAAAAGCGAGATATTGTCTTAACTAAAGTGGGCCGTGAAATGAAATGAAAGGCTGACTCTTGCTCTTCCAATGGCGAGTTAAAACAGAGGAGAGGAGGGGGGGAAAGAGTGAGGGATAAGCAGCCATCCTCCACTACATTAAGGGATCATGCTGCTCCCTGAAAATGAGTATTGATCCTCTTAGGTCCAGGATCGTTTAGGAGATTAATGTGAGCAGTGGTTGAGCTCCACGGTGCTCCACGCAGGAGCAGGGGATCAGCTCTGTGGGATGGCCGAGCCGGAGCAGCCTATCGGTGAGAGGGGACAGAGGGGCTGGGGGGGCTGTGGAGGAGGAGGGAGCACATCCCCACTAACTCTGTGCCATCTGGGCTGTCAGCTAAGAGAATCAGCTGGATGTCCAGAGGTCGGAGGAGTGCAACAACAGCAACAAAAAAAAAACCTGGGAGAGAGGGTGTAAAACAGAAACAGTCTGGGGGGAAAGCGAAAGAGTTCAGAGTGTCACAAGCAGGCAGGATGGATGGAAAGAAAACAAGCGAGCGAAGGAGCAGAGGAAACGAGAGTAGAAAGAGAGGAACAGAAAGTGCAAAAAGGAGGACGACGGAAAAGGTACACCCTGCCCTGCTCCAAATAGAGAGGAGAAGCAGGAGGCAGTGGCAGTGATAGAGAGAGACGCAGCAAAGACTAAACTGCTTAATCTCTCCCAAGAGACGGCAGCTAAATGTGAGGTCCTCCTCCCCTTTTCTCAGACCACCAACCCCCCACACAACACTTATCACTACCATTCTGCTCGGCTGCAGCCAACACTGTTACCCAGCTCAAAGATACTCTCACACACAGAGTGTAAAAGTGCTCAGGTGGAGCCTTCAGTGCAACTGATACTGTGGAGATGAGAAAAGATCAATTTCAGCCTCCGAGTGAAGCACCACACTGCACCGTCTGAGCTGAGAGAACGAGAGGAGAAGCCAGTTTTTGATTTATAAAAGCTGCTGCCTTTAACGGTCTGGCTCACAGCAAATAAACAGATCTCACTGCAAGCCTGAGAATTTTCTCATGTCTCTCTCTTGAGGTCAAGTCGGCCCCATGGGGGAAACTCCTAAAACAAATATCAGCTCAAGTATTCAGCAGTAGCTGAATGCGAGCTGTCACACTCTGAAAGCCAACAATGCACTGTTTTGAGGACTAGATGTCAATCTCAACTCACTTCCGTCTTCCTCCGTGGATTTTTTTCCTCAAGACGGGAAGTAGCTGACAGGCTTGTTGGGAATGAGCCACACCTCAGTTATCAGAGTTTGGAGAAAGGTGAGCAGGACAGAAACAGAACACAGAAAACTGACATTTGAATAAGCTTCCTCTATTAAAGGGGCACTCCACGCATTCTAAACAGCTCAGTGTGCTCATCATGAGGAGGAGTAATCAGCCTGTGAATACTGATGGACAGTCTGTTTTGTAGCTAAAAAAAAAAACGAGTTGCTTTTAACAGGATGCCTGCGTTAGAAGAGGAGGCATGAGGTTTGAAATAGCAGAGCATTTATTGGTGTAATTTAACTCAGTGGCAGACATAGGTACACATTTGAGGTGTGTTACTTTAGTCCCTTTTCATGCCACTTTGTACCTTTGCTTTACTACAATTCAGATGGAAATGTTACAGTTTACTATAGTTATATATGATAGGTATGTAGAGAAACTATAGATACTATTTACACATAAAAACATAGTGTGTTCTGAGATGATTATGCATTGTTGTTTAATAATCTAAAATAGTTTAAAACAAATCTAGGCCTACCTTAACAAAATACAATATGTAATATAATGATTATTAAATATAACTATGATACTGTAACAGTCATTACTCTGCAGAGCTATTTCTTTTACTTTTGATACTGAAGTTTCTCAAAAAGATACATCTGCTAAAGTAACATTTTCATTGTGGCAGTTTTGCACCAGGATCTGAGCACTTCCTCCACCATGTATTCCTCCAGCAGACAGGGAGGGTCTGAGATGCTATCAAGCTGCGTTTTAGGAAGTGTCGGATTTATTGTTTCTGACCCTTAAGAACTAAAAGTCAGGACATTTCAGATTGGATTACTTTGATTTCGACCTTTTAACGACTCTTTATGGAAATATAACGTTAAATTACTACATTTCTGAAGCGGACCAGACAGAACAATCAGCATGTTGATGACCTGATGTAGCAGCAGACTACAGTTTTCCAAAGTGTGAGAGGCCTGTGCCCTTACATAATTTGAAGGCCTTAATAAACACCCATGCCTTTTACTTTAGTTTCTAATGCTCTAAAGCAGTGGTTCTCAACTGGTCCAGTCTCAGGACCCACTATGTCTCTATTAATTACGGTCGCGACCCAAATTTTTGAAGTTTGCTGTTCCTGTTAATAAATTAAGGTTTACTTGGGTGTAGTCTCAACGCATTTTGATACAGGATGGGAAAATTTTGGCTTATTTTTTGCTCATTTTGGTATATTTGGACACTTTTTGCCAAGTTTTGGGCATATTTTGTCACATTTTGACAGATTCTGAGCACATTTTGGTTTATTTTTGGCACGTTTTAGCATAAATGTCTCCAATAAGCTGGCAGAGTCACATCTAGAGGTTAATAGTGGACAACTACTGGTGTCACCACCACTAAATATCCTGCTATTGAAAGCAAACTGTGTCAGAAGAAACATGTCCTTTAAAATAAAAGACTTTATACCACTACTTTTTTTTTTTGAGGGGGGGGCATGCTTCTGCGACCCTCTAAAAATGGCTTCGTGACCCACTTTTGGGTCCCGACCCACCAATTGAGAACCACTGTTCTAAAGCGTAGTCCACAAACCAATGGCTGACGTCACATTTGCCATGTCCATAGTGAGCTATTATTATTTACTGCTGGGTGACTACAACCATGCATGCTTTTATTACTTTTACTTCTAGAACATCACTCATGTGAAAATAGGCACATTGCAGTAGAAAATGATTTCTGAAAATGTTGTCTTTTCAGTACAATACCACCCAACGGTGCTAGAATGCCTTTAGTGGTCTCTGTTGGTCTCGGCAGTCGCAGCTCTTATGGGAATTCTTCACTTTCCAGAGCTGAGTCTTTACATTCAAAGATTCCTTCTTGTAGTCATTCAGTGGTTCACTTTACTACTAGCCTTTGGCATCTTGCTCACCGTTACTCTGGAGCATGTTGCCTTACATTTGGCTGTTTCTGGTCCTTGTTGATCTCCACCTTTTCCTCTCTGCTACATTTCGGTCATCGTTTGGTGCCTTCAGAACAGAAAAAAACCCTCCGCTGTCGTCGTTCACCCAAACACCTAACAACACATTATTGTGCTTTGACGTAGCCTGACATGGAGCCAACGATACTGCTCAATAAAGCAATGTGGTAAACTGGCATATCAGAACAGCAATACACTGGAAGTGAGAACTCAGTTAGCTTTCAACACGGCTTCCATGTTGTTTTCTTGTTTTCTGCTCAGTCTCTGCATGTAGTGAGCAGCTCTCTGATTGGCTGCTCAGGTAACCATTGCTTATACATGAATGCACACGAAAGGTGGGAAGCTATTAAACTCACGTGCACTCCAGGAGAAAACAAGATGTTTAATTGAGCAGACAAAAAGGCGGAACCTTCCACCTAGAAGGTTGAGATCCTTTGGTCGGTCGAAACAACATCTGGTCTGATCAGAGTTTCTATTGATATCTTTAAAGCAACTGCCTGGAGATTCTTCTAAGGGGAAGTTATTATCATCCTGCGTTTTTTAGCCTCAGTGGCTGCAAAAGTTCTGCAGTGTAGTTTCACAGTGTGGTACCTTAAGATTCTGAAAAAACATGAGAAATGTGCTTCTGGTAAAATCTAGCAGGTGGGATTGGAGACCAAGAAATGCATCTTTCTGCATCACATACCCCTTTGGAGGGTGCTTGATGACAGATGGAGTATAATACAGTGTCATAATTGCACAGAGCCACTGCAGCGTACAGTTCTGCTGGTAAAGCATCAAATAATCAAATCCATCAATATTCTGCTGTTGAATGACAATTTGGACAACTTGCTTAAGGAGTCGTCATTTCCTCTTCTCATCTCAATGTGGATCTAATTTCTCAAACCTTACATTTATATTGGATATTCCGTATGAAGTCTTCAATTAAACCTCCCGCCGTTAGTGGCTTTTGATGAATCCTTCCTTTGTTCTCAAAAGGCATTTTGATGATTCTACTGTGCATATAAATATGAAGGCTCATTTGGGCCTCCTCTATTAAACAGCAGAGCGGCACTTCCGAGCCGGGATGAAGCAATCACGGGCCTGCCAGCATTTTGATTCAGGTTTGGACTCTGATATGAGTTTGAGCTGCGTTCTGACAAAAGTATTAAAGCCTTTTTTTTCTTTTGCGCGATTCACCGAGGATAAGAGCGGTTGAGCTAATTGATCGCTGTGTTGCGAGCATGCGGTGTGTGTGCGCTCAAACACTAATTAAATTCTGAATAATAATAATTTATTCATTACCCGAGCTCCCCTTAGAAAAGCACTCGCTGGAGCTGTATTTTCCCAAACATTCTGGCTTCGTGTGTTTGTCAGAGGGCAGGAAAAACACAAGCAGGAAGCCACCGGGCTTCTGAGAATTCTCCACAGGAGCTTATGGGAAAACATGCGTTAACTGTGATAGTTAGCCGGATGATGGAGCGGCATCCAAGCTGACAAACAGAGAGTGGAGGGGGTGGAAAAAAAGAGTCGCTTCCAGGCCTGACAGCTCTTCAAGCGAAGCCCGGCACCATTAAAGAGATAAAAAGCGGGGAAATATTTGACAATCAAGATATAGAGATTAAAATTTATGATCAGAGAGGGCACAACTTCCATCTCATCCAGCCACATTCATCATCAGCCTTTTCATGAAATATTTATCCAGGCTCATAGTGAGTAATGATTTGTTTGTGTGTTGTTTCTACTTCAGTTTAAACGCGAGCCACATGCATTCTGGCCACAATGTCAAAGAAAAATGATGTATTGATACTCACTAGCTATTAAACTCTTTTAAAGCCCCACAGTTAATGCAGCCGTAACCGTCTCATGCATATTCTTAATGCTCTGCTTAGTATTTTCTACCCACGGGGGCCGCTGGTAGACTCCCGGGGAGACAGCGGCTTCAATTCAATTAAATCTCCAAGTTCTGCGACTCCAGATCCAATCAAGGTCTTGGCTCGGGTCCACAAGCATGACGTGAATGATAATGCCGCCGGAGACGATCCCGGAGACAGACAGGAACATGACACCATGGAATCTGGCGGGCGGGATGGAAATTTATGGCACCGAAATGAATTAAAAAACAGTGAGGGTGAGCATATGCCTATAAGTCACTGCCACGTGTCCAATGATTTTTCAGTTTGACTGCCGGGAGGAAAAGGTTGGGGAAAGAAATATCTTCGCCCCACTGCTGCATTGTGTGCCGCCCCGAGAAAGAAAAGAAACACAATGCCACCTGACAGCAACCCGTAAAGAGCCTTTACTGCACTGCCACAATTACAGGATGGGCTGACAAACCGAGGCGTTCAGGGGGCATCGGGCAGAGCAGCTGCAGCGTTTCAAAGCTCAGGAGTTCAACTTTTCCTCATTAGTGGACTTTTCTCTCTAAAGTTGCATACTCTCGCTTTAAACTTTTGCTTTATTATGGGAGATTTTTGGTATCAAAGGTCCTGCACGCTCACACAGCTGTTACTGTTAATTACTGTGGCTTGACTACACCTTTGCTCCTCACAATTATGAGTAAAAGTCTTCAGTTTTAAGGATTTTTTTTTTTGATAACCAAAATACACTAGAATGAGTTTTAGGCCATGTTAGGCGGCACATGATTGCCAATATGCTTTTCCTTTAGGTGTCTTGTCCGTATTGCTGTCGTGTCATTTCTTAATGCATTTATATACTGTACATTCTTGCATGTTGACTTTGTGTCTTCTCTCTGCTGTAGTTTGGGTTTTGTCCTCTCTGCAGGTACTTCTGGCTCTAATTCTGCACAATTCTATACTGTAGCTTCTGGTTCCATAAACCTTTCTAGTGTCTTGTATTATTGTCTTTGTCTCGGCTATCTTTTACTGTCACCCTCACCCCGACCAGTCGAGGCAGATATCCCTCCTCCCTGGGCCTGGTTCTGCTGGAGTTCTTCCCCTCCATTGTTGCAAATATGGTAAATGGTTTGCACTTATATAGCGCCTTTCTACACCTTTACAGTGTTTCCCATTCACCCATTCACACACACATTCATACACCAATGGTAAATGGTCTGCGCTTATATAGCGCCTTTTTCTACCTTAGCGGTACCCAAGGCGCTTTACAATGTGTTTCGCATTCACCCATTCATACACACATTCACACACCAATGGCGACAGAGCTGCCATGCAAGGCGCTAATCTGCCATTGGGAGCAACTTCGGGTTCAGTATCTTGCCCAAGGACACTTCGGCATGTGGGGGGGATCGAGCCGCCAACCTTGCCATCAGTGGACAACGCGCTCTACCACCTGAACCACAGCCGCCACCAATGGCGATAGAACTTCCATGCAAGGTGCCTGCCATTGGGAGCAATTTGGGGTTCAGTGTCTTGCCCAAGGTCACTTTGGCATGTGGAGATTGAAACCGCCAACCTTACGATCAGTGGACAACCCGCTCTCCCTATGAGCCACAGCCACCCAAACAGGCTGCTTATGGGGAATCTTTGCATTCATAAGATCTTCCACATATAGTTTTCTGGCATTTTAGTTTTTAAATTAGTCAGATAAATCTCCATAATTTATAATACTGTAGGGTCTTAGCCCTACAATGTAATTTAGTCAGGTTAAGTTCTATTTTATACCCTGCAAAATGATATAATTATGCAATATTTAATATACTCATACATACACAAATCATACTGTAGCGTCTTAACGTTAATATTTAAAGTTGCTGGGTGAATCCCCCCAC
>OMNN01057226.1:4239-21611 GCA_900302755.1 Chromis chromis
GGGGGCAGAGCAGGGAGAACGTTCAGTGATCAATATTAAACATATATTAACTTTTCAAACTGTCAGTAGTGAAAATAATATGTGGTCTCTCACACTAATGCATCGTCTGTAAACCAAATGGGCATTCACTGCATTTTAACAATGTTTGTCAGCTGCAGACAGTTTTAAATGCATGAACATCTGTCAGGTTGTTTTCACTGATATTTCCATAGTGTATGACCTTAATGGCAGCGTCTCATCCAAAGACTACGGTGGCCCTGAAGTGCAAAACACAACAACATTAACGCAAAACACTTCAACATTAACTAGCGGCCCTGAAGTGCAAAACACCTAACGGAAGAGGTAGGTACCAGTGGGCAACATGAGACATCGCTGATTGGACGACGACGCCGTTCGTCTTTTGAACCGGAAGTTAGTCTGCCTGTAGCGCGTTTTTTCAAACATGAACGTTACCGGTGACCCAAATGTAGCTGCCACTATCCAATAATTAGTAATTAATACGTATGTATGACCTGAATCAAAACATACGTATGTATGTCCTTAATCAAAAATATTCTTGGATAGCGGCAGCTACGTTTGAGTCACCGGTAACCAGTGGTTAAAGTGGGAGGGGGGATCAGAGGGTGGAGCAAACCCCGAGGCGCAATGAAAGTGAGTAACTGCCGAGTCGCGTCAGCAGTTACACACACACAGCACACTACTGAAGAGCAAAAATAATCTGTAGTCCACGGCGCTACTACCAGTTTGAAGTGGGCCGCAGGGCTCCGGCCCACTTTGACCCCTGCCGGTAACATAACGTTCATGTTTGAAAAAACGCGCTACAGACAGAATAACTTCTGGTTCAAAAGACGAACGGCGCCGTCGTCCAATCAACGATGTCTCATGTTGCCCACTGGTACCTACCACTTCCGTGAGGTGTTTTGCACTTCAGGGCCGCCAGTTAATGTAGTTGTGCTTTTCAATTTGTTGTTGTGTTTTGCACTTCAGGGCCACCGTAAAAGACTTATGTGAGCACCTTTAAAACAAATTTAGATATATTTTTTAACGGAGACAAATAAAATTCTCTCACATATGAACCAAACTCTGTAGTCAGTTTAAGTTTCAAGTCCCGTACATGTCAGCCTTTGTATGAGTCAGACAGGCTGTGATTTGTTGTTCTTCTTCTTGCAGTGGGTCATGAAACTGAGAAGTGGTCGGTTTACAGAAGATACTTGGAGTTCTACGTACTAGAATCAAAACTCACTGAATTTCACGGTAATGTTAGGAAAATAACAATCTGCATCTTCTAAAGACAACATGAACTTGCACTTGTACAGAATAATAACCCAGTTTTCCTGTTAGTGTTGTTTCTGTTTATATTCTCCATGAGCTTCATGTGTGTTTTCATCATAATTTTTAGGCACATTTGCAGATGCACAGCTTCCATCCAAAAGAATCATCGGACCAAAGAATTACGAGTTCCTTACATCAAAAAGGGAAGAATTTGAGGAATATTTACAGGTATTCAGACAGAATTTAGTTTTGCTGTTTTTTGTGCTTAGTACTTGTGTTTCTTCACTCTCCAGAGTTGTGTGAGAGGAGCGTTTAAAATGGATGAATCCAGTTTAATTCAACCTTGGTGTATTATTGTGTCTTTAAGTGTTATGCTAACTTTGCACTCTTCACTCCCATTGTGGAGATTCAGGGAAACAAGTAGTCGCACTTAACAGCTTATATCTGGGCAAAAAGCTTGAGCTCCCTGTAGCTTTCCAAAAAAACAGATATTTACATTAATCATTTTGTTTACGGTCTGACTGAAAGGAAAAACAGAAATTAGCAGCCTGAGACGGACATTTTGCTTACTGTATGAGAGATCTGCATCTAGGAATACTTGCTGTCAGACTTAATCACTCACATCTCTGCATGCTCTTTTATATACAGCTGGTTCAATCTTTACAGAAAAGGAGGAGAGTGCAGAGTTAGCATGACCCACAGAGCCACAGTAGACACATCAATGGAAACTACAGCAGGCTGAAATACACCAGAATAATCCTTTATACAAAATTATTATTAGATTATTATTCGAGCATAACTTTACATTTTTACATGCTGTAGTGCCATTTTTTTTTATCAAAGTACATATACAATCAGACATAAATATATACAGAAAGAACCAATTTTCAGAAATACACACACACACACACACACACACACACACACACACACACATATATATATGCTATATACATACGCTATATACATCAATGGTGCAATCAAAGTTCAAAGTCGAACATTACACTTCCAAGCACCATTGGAGCTGTGATAAGACAGTATAGTATAGGACAAAATACTGTCCACGATAACACACAGAGGAACGGGTTTTTGCGGTTCCATATATATCTGGGTGTGGGTGTGGGAGAGTGTAGGGAGTGTGTGGTGAGGGTCTGGAACCACGTGATAGTTCATGCTCACAATGTGATGAAGTGTATTCCGACGTCGGAACTTAGCGATGTGACACCCGCGGTCTAGATTATAATGTTTATGTTTATGATTATGTTATGTTGTGTGCGCTTTATACTGGATTTCTGCATTAGTGGAAGGAAACAGAGCTATGGGACACGTTGGATGCGTCATATGAAAGTTTAAGTCCTCGGGTTTTATATGCAAAAAGAATCATGGCTCTTATTTGGTTGCAATTCTACTGCATTGAACAATAGATACGCAAATGGGATCGCCGGTGCTCCCGTTGGTCTTAAAGGGCGACAGGTCCCATTTTTCTCAGTACTGGTAGCACCTGTGAGCACTTGGAGGAAAGTTGTACAAATGTAATCTATTTTTTTCAAAACAAACTTTCATTTTTATCTTTTTATTATTTTTGGCAATATAACTATCATACTGCACAAATTGAGTACATTTTTGAGTTCTCTCTCCTTCTAGCCATGGTTGAGCTGTTTCCATAGAGATGCAAGACTGAATATTGCTGTAAAAAATGAGCAAAAAACACCCAGAAACTGCTTAAAGTTCAGAGGGTTAAAGGGCCTGTGCAACTGTGTATGTCCAGTAATTTATAACCTGTGCTAATTTAAAGAAACATCATCGCAGAAATCTTTAATTTGTCTTAATTAAGTGGGGACAACAAGTCTTCCACTCCTCAGTATTGGGTGATTTCTATTATTTTACAATGTGTGTCCCTGTGACTTGACTATTAAACCTCTGCCCCAGTGTGGTGAAATACTGAAAATAGGCAATTACAATAATTACCTCTACCACTTTTTCTTCAAAAAGCCCATTTTAATAATGATCAAAACCACCTATAATTTCCCATCTGCTGTCACAAAGTCAGAGAGGCGAAGGCTCTTTGATTCATCACTGATTTGGACCTTTTTGTCTAAATTCTGTCTTTAATAAGTCTTTCTTAGGTCAAATTGAACCCCAGACATTTCAAATGTATGAATGTCTGCCAATCAACTTCTGCTGTCTAACACATTCATTTTGCCACCAGTGTTCTAATATATATATTATTTATTTATGGACATTTCTTTAATGATCGCACAAGTGTTTGGTGGGTAGTGTAGGGCTGGACCCAAATATCCGAATATTCGGTCGTTGTGGTGGTGTCCTTTTTCTCCAGGACGTCCCTGGATCGATCGCGGATGTGCCCAGGCAACAGGCGACCTCCTCCTCACAAACCTTACAATGGTTACAATTTGATTTAGCAGACGCTTTTATCCAAAGCGACGTACATAGGTAGAAAGGGCAGCATTAAGGACCTTGCCTAAGGGCCCTGACCGGGATTTGAACCATCGATCTCCCATGCCAAGGTCTGGGGTGTTAGTCACTGAGCTATCCAGCTGATCTATTCAATTCAATTCAATTCAATTTTATTTATATAGCGCATATTTACAACATATGTCATCTCATAGCACTTAACATAGTAACATGTTTATCTTTATAAAGATTTTTATCTTTATAAAGATAAACAGATATTATCATCAACTTATTGTGGTTGTTTAACTGCCATGTAATCGATGCAAGCGTAGTCATTTTGCGGTGACGCAATGGCATGGCTCCAACTTGGCTCCTTGCCAATGGAAAAGCAAACAGGTTCTTAGGAGGAACAAGATTTTAACCAACTAAGCACCAGCACTAGCACCGAACTATAAAAAAAACACAGCAGGAGATATCCAGGCTAATGCTGTTGGAGTCCGATGATGAACACCCTGAGCAAAATAGAAGTGCCAAGCGGGAGACAGAGTAGTATTCGTATCCCCCAGCACCGCCAACGCCAACACAAACCCAAACGCCAACGCCACCGCACGAGCCGAATATCCGGATATTCGTCATTAATTGGACCCAAATATCCGGAGCACAGAAATTGCTATTCGGACCAGTCCTAGTAGTTTGATGCTTGGCGTCCACACTCTGGCTGCCATAATAGGAATAATTCTTTCAGTTTACTGCGTCACCCTTCACAGTTTTGTAGTGTGGTATCATTTTGTTTTGTTGTGATTTTATGTCCTCCTCATGTCGGATAAACTAAACCAAAGCTTTGCTGCTTATTCGTCGTAGCTGATATTGGAGTACTGTGTTCAGCAAAGCATAAAGATTTGATCCTGATCTGCCCTAATCAGGTGAGAAATATGCTGCGGCACATTTTCTGCTAAAACAGACCTCACAATATCTTCACATCACCCCCTCTGTGATCTTTTTATAGTAAACAGGTCGACCACACAACACCTGCTTTAATTACCGCACTTGTAACGAACAGACGAGTGTGGTACATGACGACCTCTCATTATTGAATGGCTGCTGAATGAGAGGAGGTGGACATGAAGAGCTGAAAAGAAGGAATTAGTTTTACAGCAAAGGAAACATTTCTCATCAGCACTGTGATACACCCACTAATGGTTCAAAGAAAGACTACACAGGCTAGAAAAGACTCTTTTTTTTATCAGCCATTTCAAAGATTCCTAAGATTCTTCTGGTTGAAGCAGGAGACAGATTGGTGTGATAATTCATTGTAACTCAAAGGTCTTTATTTGATCTTTAGGAAAATGCCAGAATGCAACACCTTCTTTTTAAGAGGCACCCTCATTTTCAAGTCAGTAAGCCATTAACTTGCTTTCAGAGTGGAGGAAAAAAAGACTATTAAAGCTGCACTGGATACTGTACATTTTGTCTAGTGTGTCACACAGTATTGATGAGATGAAGAGGTTCAGTCAGTCTTTTGATCATTTACAACATCAACTTCTTGCACATGGAACAGATTTCCATTTCCATCTGATTTGGTTATCTGGGGGATAGTTTCTACCATTTCTGGCCGTCTAAGTTGGATACCTCATGGACGATACTAATGTAGGATCACAAACTGGTAAATCTTTCAGCCACCAGTGGCAACACTTAGCATAATGCAGTGACTGCAGTAAGGAGAAGGTGTAGAAAGGGAATATAAGAATTGCCCTAAAAACATGATAACTCTGACAATATCTTGCCAGATGTTGGTAAATTTCTAACCCCAACTAACTCCACAAATACCCCTTTTCCACTGAGCTGGTTCCAGTGCTAGTTTGGAGCCAGAGCCTGACTTAGCAAAAGTTGTTTGTGTTTCCACCACCTAAGCACCGGCTCCAGGTTCTAAAAACTGGTGCTTAGCAAGCACCAACTCTTTGCTGGGCCAGAACTAAGGACCGAGTTACGCCAGGGTCTGGGGGCGGGGTTATCGTGACCAACGATCAACAGTGGAAAGGGACACACAAGCGGTAATTGGTGTCCTTTTTCGCCAGGACGTCCCTGGTCCCCAGATGTATTGGAATGACTCCCGGAAACTGTTGCGCGCTGAAATCCAGTACAGTTGTGTCCCACCAGTAGCGTGATCGCAGATGTGCCCAGGCAACAGGCAACCTCCGCCTCGCAATCAGCCTTAAGACCATCTATAGAGATAAACATAGGTATTATCATCAACTTATTGCGTTTTTTTTAACTGCCATGTAATCGATGCAAGCCTAGTCGTTTTACGGTGACACAATGGCTCCAACTTGACTCCTTGCTAATGGAAAAGGAAACAGGTTCTTAGGTGGTGCGAGATTGGAACCAGCTAAGCACCAACACCGAACTAGCACCTGGTTCTTCTAGGTGGAAAAGGGGTATATAATAGCTACATGATTCAACTCCTCACAGTTAAGACAATTTTTTATTTTTTTTGCAAAACAGTATATTTAATTCCAAAACCCAAGTTGTCTTAAAACCAAATCTCCAAGCTGTTTCTAGTCACGTCTTTTTCAGTTAGCTTAAAACATGTCTCAGGCTTTCTGTGTATAAATCAGGCGTTGCTCCACTTAGTTGCTGCTTATCTCAGCCTCTTTGTGACTATGTGCCAGTAGTTCCAGTTGGCAGTATATCTTGTGATTGTTCCCTAATAGTGTTATTTTTCTCCTGCTGGCTGGAATCCACCAGAGGATGTTATAGAAGTGAACACCTATCCTGTGCATAGCTTGACTTCCTCTCATTTACTGCACATGATACATTTTCTAAACACACATTTTTGTTCCTTTTCTCCCCTCAAAAGTGAAAACACAACCTCCAACCTCTCGCGGGGTACAATTAGGATTCAGCTACATCCTGATTCAGCTTGTTGTTAGTGCCGTGACTTTGAAATGTTTCTTTAAAAAGTGGTTGTTTATGCTGCTCAAAACACATTCATCCACCGAGCCTCTGTAAATGAAAAGAGAAAGTGAATCATTGCACTCAGGCTGAGCTTTAGAAATCTGCGGACTGCCAGAGTGATGGCTCTCTTTTGTTTCAGATCTATTCGAGTGATTGCATTATACCTCACTCTGTGTCCTTTGACGCAGGGTCAAGGTACAGCGCAGATGAGCCTGTCTTTCCTCTCCAACTAAAGTGGGCTCACCGTGTCAAGCCTTTCACCACAGATGCATCTTGACTAATGGAAACACCTCTAGCACATTATTGTATCTCATATCACCATGGTGGCGGATTGTAAACCATTAAATAACGCAGTCGCAGTGTTATTTATACTCTGAGCACTAAGAGCAAAAGCAGGGGCAGGAGAGAGGGTTTTCAAGGTGTCCTTAATGGCCTCAACTTGTGTTCACTCGGCAGTAACTTTAAAGCCTGTGCAGGTATGTTTGTCTGTAAATTGAATTAGTCTACTTACACCTACAGCTAAAAGAGAAGTCAATCAGTACACTGTTAGAGCTGCGGGTGAGAAACTGAGAAAAAAAAGATATATCTCTGCAACCTTTAAAAGCCAATACGAGTCCCACCGATGAGGTCGTGCCAGAGGTCACACATTTCCGTTGTAAAGGCACTAAAGTAGACAAGATGGCTTTGCTTTTTTTCACATATGGATGTTTTCCTGTAAGATTTCAACAGGCTTCAGTCATGGTTTGTTATTCCTCACAAGGGTGGCACACAGGAGGAAATTATTCCTCACAGAGAAAGAGGCATAATGACCAAGCTTTCGATCAGCGGTGGAGGATTGTCAATTTTTTCCTCTCTGTTTAACGGCTTCCCATAGTGTTGTTTCAGCACTCCTTCTTTTGTCTTATCTGTGCGACTTGCTATTGACCAGACAAGAAGTCAAATAGTATGTTAAACAGGAAAAGGTGCTGGGTTCAGTACATGTAAGAAGATGTAGATATAAGGTAATGTAAAGACGTTTTTGATAAGTCATAAGTTCTTTATCTCCAAATAGAACTTTACACAGAACTTAAAAAATATTTATTTTTAAAAACTGATGATATTTACTGTAGATGTTTTATTTTTGTATTTAGATATTCTAACTTGACTGAATAGTTTGAAGATATCAAAATATCTTCTTAAAGTAATAATGCAGGTGAAAATAACTACGACATAATAATATAAACACCACATATTCTTAGGAGAGTTAATTATTTGAGGTATTAGTGTTTTGGTCAGTTGACAGAACATCAATAAAATGCAATACACTTAAGATGCAAAACATTAGTTGGTTACAGACTCTTAAAGATGTCGAGCCATGTCAGTTTTAGTTCACAAAATCACAATCTGGCTTTACAATCTGTACGGCTAATGTCACTCTCTATCCTATGGTCTCTGAGAAGTCCTTCTGGGAACGAGTACACCTGAACAAATGCTGTGGACAGAGTAGCCAAAAATACCAATAGTAAGATTATAAAATGCTGAAACATTGAACCATATCAGAGAGATAACAGAGAGTTTTAGACATGTAGTTAAAAGTTTTATTTGAAGATGGACATTTTCACTATTTTCTGACATTTTATAGCTTAAATATGATGATTAATAATGAAAATAATTCATAGTTGCAGCACTTATCATGAGCAAAATGCTTTAATTGCTATCTTACACTCATGAAGATCAGCTGAAATGTACAAATACTAGACAAGCCACACATTAACACTGCTTCTACCAATTTGGGCAGATTATTAGACACTCTAACTCAGAGTTCTGACTGCTTTACATGTGCAAGGAGATTTGCCCCTAAAAGAGGAGGAGAAGACTCTCAGAACTCGATTGAAATCGTAGGTGAAGAGACATGTGGGACTGTAGAGCCGACAGAGAGCAGTGGAGGTGAGTCACTTTTGTAAGACAAAGCGAACTTCAGTTACAGCAGCTTGTTTATTGACCGACACACAAGTGACGCCATCTGTCACTGATGTCGGTCTCAAAAATCGAACATGGCTAAAAAATCTTTAACGGACTGTCTTACAGTTCTTCTTTGAGGATGAGGTGTAATTGTAATTTTTCTGACAGATATTGCATTTTGATTTGCAATATAAGGGTTAGGGTATTTATATTTAAAGGGCATGTCTCCTGGCTGGGTATGGTTAGCTAATATAAGTCAAGCTTCAGTTTAATAATTACTGTGTCATAAATTTGAAGCATTACCACATGTGATACCATTAAAGGCGTGACTGTCACACAAGGAGATTGGCAGGAATTTGTAAAACCGTCAGCATGACAGTTTTAACCCTGGGTCAAACACGCTGCAAAATGCATGAAGTGTGGCTATTGAATAATGAGACTAGGCTTAGTCTGCTGAACCACAGGGTGCATGAATGAACCATGTAGTATAAATTGATCAGTGGGCATGCATAAACAAGCCCTGAATGTTGCAATCTGCCTGAATGAGATAAAACCAAATTACAACATTAGACTCTATTTTAATGCCACACTTTGCGTCTCCTTAATTGCAGTCTTAGTGATCTGATAATTGCATTGTTTGAAATTGTGATTTTAATTTGAAATAATTGTGAAGCCCTACTGTTTTCTTCAACTGAGAATACGGGAACAGATTGTCCAGTTTGGTCTGCTCAGTCATCACCAAATGTTGCTCATTATTGGCCAGTTGTTACGTGCATCCCGCTTTTAAACTCCATGACCATGTTTTACAAGCACGACTCTGTCTGATGTGCAGTGTCACACAGTAAATGTATTATCCACACCCAGCGGACCTCTGAAGAGCTCTCAGCATGAAGAGATGAGTCAATTTTGATGCCTAATATTTGAAATTGCCAATTCATGCTAAAGCTGACTGGTTGTCTGATCAGACAACAAAATGCTCAGAATTCCACCTGAGGCTGATAACGGATGTGATGGCAAGAAATTCTATTTAATGATCATTATTGCATCACAAACGAGCTCAACCTGTTTGTTTCATGTGCAGCCTTGTAGGTGCAAAATCAACAACGGTGCTTTTCGGAGATGCTTCCTCTAAGTGATGATGATTTAACTTGTCTCTGAGGAGAAACGGAAGCTTTGAGAACTGAGATCCTGTTATGCACTAATCCTACCCCTGAGGGCAGAGGAAGGAATCGAGGCACCTTTGCCAAAAACTCAGCTCAACTGGATCATCTGAGGAAGTATATATCATAGCCCTACTTTTCACCGAGGATAGATCTAACACATTTTCATATTTCAGCATATAAGCTTCCAGAACACTGTCAACTAGTTCTGGCCTCGGATTGAATTTATGTGTGTTTTTGATGATGTGTAGCGCGTCACACAGGGCACTTACAAAGTTACTGAAAGACTGTTCAAGGACTGCTTCAAGGGCTCATTCTCTTGGAGTGTCACTCTTTTTAACGTGCCGTTGAAAGCGTTGAGGGTGAAAATGTTTCCTCTGAATCCAAGAATGCACGTTTTTGAACAATCTTGACTTATCTGGGGTGGTTCATGCTCATATTTGCTCTCCGTGTGTTTTCAAATCTGCATGCGATGTCAGTAAATGCTGCGTGATTTTTTCATGTAGCTGCCTGCTAGTGAGGTTTGACATCTCATTTGCTATTCTCACTAAGAACTGCACGATATTGGTTGGTGATATGTTTTATTTTTCATCATAGGAAAAAGTGCAAATGGACTGTGAAATCTCACTTGACTGTGAACCTCTTCACCTTTTTCATTTCATATTTAAATGATGTTCAACGAGGGCTAAGGATATCAGTTGGAGGAGCGTTAGAGTACATGGATGTGCATGCCTGTATGCCTGTGCTAGTAGATTTTTCTTGTGTGTGTTCGAGTCTGTCAGAAATGCTTTGCAGCCTGGTGGGAGTGAACGGCTGGGACCTTTCAACACGACCCTTATCAGAGACGCACACGTGCACAACGGGTCCGATGAGACTTGGAAAGCTGTGGGCTCTCCGATTACCAACCTCTGCTCCTGTCACATTCTGTTTCTTAATACCGCTTTACAGTTTTTCAAGCAGCAATAACAAAATCAGAATATTGGATTAAAATTTTTACAAGCAAAGTTTTCTCAAATCAGCCGCTTAAAACCAAATAAACAATGATTCATGCAACACTGGGGTTCTTTACGATAGAATTATCTGGAAGGATGCGATTTGAACAACTTGAGGCGTGAACTCCTGAACTCAACTGAATTATTCTTATATCAACCAATTTATAATTACCTAGTGCCTCAGCAGGCAAAATTTAGCATCAGCTGCTTCTCTCTCTCTCTCTCTCTCTCTAAAAAAAAAATCTGTTTTGCATCTTTCCATTACATATGAAAAAAGAGGGAGTCGACTAAAATAGCTCTGAAATATATTCAATCTCCTTTGCTGTCCTTTGTATTCTTAGTAGCATTTTCAGTACACAGTGAGCTGCCTCAGAAAAGTTCACATAATGGTCAAAATGAGCACAGTCTCATCTGCGAGGACATATTCAGCCTTGTTTGAATGCTTTTGCAAGAAGCCTTACTGAATTGAGCTATTTCAGTGTGATTAATCTAAATCACACCTGGTATAGATTATATTAGAGAGGTACAGATGCTTATTAACAAGGGAGCTGCTTGTGTAAATAATAACCTTGAGGGAGTATCTATTATCAGCAATGTAGGTGTTTGCAGAGTAAATGGTGGTTAATGCTCAGCTGTGGCCAATTAAAAGTGTAACAGCCTTTTGCTTGTCTTTATGTTTGTCTACATGCTGTCAGAAGATGGCGTCGCCTGGGATAAAAGGAAAGGTGGATTAACATTTGTACTTACTAATGTTGAGTGTCAAGACAATTCTCCATAGGGATGTCATGAGAACAAATATGTTGTCACCAGTAGATGCCATAGTTCTGAAAATGTGACCGTTTTTCTATGGTATTGAATAGGGGTGGGAATCACAGGGTACCTCATGATACCGATACTATCACGATATCTATAACTGAAAAAAACAAAACTCTTCATTTTCGACCACACTGTACGGGCGGAGGTCCTTGCAAATGAACCCAGCGATGGACGTTGTAATGCTGGCGGCCCTCAGGGAAGAGAAAGGAAGCTTTGCTTTAAACATTGTATTAACAGCTGCAGGCTGACCTTAAACGTTAACTGCATCAGCCGCTTTCTCGGCGAGGAGTTCAGGATGGTGGCGTTGCAGGTGGGTTTGCATGTTCGTGGTGTTGCCTGTGTACTTTACTTTTGCGAGGCAGTTCTTGCATATGGCATAGTCTTTGTCCAGCTTGCTTGTTACCTCAATGTTGTATTCATGTGATAAACGCCACCATGTGGAGTCATTAAGTAGTTACGCTGGGGAAATGGCAGCTGGCAGGGGAATCTGGCAGGGTTTAGAGCGCCTTATTAGAGCGCCTTATTATATTAATTAAAGCATCGATATTTGGCGCCAGCGTATCGATACTCATATCACACGAGGAGGGACGACGATATATCGTAGTATCGATATTTTGTCCCACCCCTACTTCTGACTGTAATGTTATCCTTCTGGCAGTTCACATTGGTTTGTCACAGTTGTTTGTTAACCTTAGCTATTTTAATCTTAACCATCTTTATTATTGTGCTTTATTGTCGTCATTTTAACACATACCACAGTGTTTCCCTAACCTTAACCAAGTACTTACTTTCATCAAAACTGGATCTTTCCCTAAACCTATCCAAGTTAGAACTTAAGCCAGCCTTAATCAAATTACTGTAACTTCTTATTTTTGCATGGGTTATTTGTAACAAATTCCCCTGAGCTGGGAGTGAAAAAGTCGACACTAAATTTGCAAGAAAAACATGAAAGAATCCTGCAAGTCTGTCTGCAGGCCTCCAAATCCTTTTAGGGCAGGTTCATGAGTATGGCTGACGTCACAAATCATCTCGTCTGGATCACTCTATCATCTGCCATGTTGGGGGTTTCACAGAAGATACATTTGTGGAAATTAAAGATCGGTGATAAGGTTTGTATTTCGTTCTGAACCGCCACCAGACTGTAATCTTGTCTGTTCCAGTCCCTTTCTTCAACTGCTCCTAAACATACTTGCTGGACTGATTAGCTATAGGGAAGCTGAACACTCAGCATGGACTGTAGACTGATCCAAGCCTCTGACTGCTCTTCACTTGATCTGTATCTGCCAGCGCTTTGATCCGAGCATCCTGGGATCACGTAATCCGCTCATGTCAGGCAATAATAGATGCTGTCAACTTTTGAGTCTCTTTGCAAATTTTTCTCTGCAGATGAACTTTATCATGACGTACAGTCAGAATTTTAGACAACAGTCCCACTTAGCACCTTTTAAAGCCTCAGGGGTCTTTGATGGAAAACACTTGCTGCAGGAGTGATGAATAACATGATGTAGATGTTTTGGATAAAATTGGTTCAGTTTACAGTTGAACCAAAAATTAAATAGGAAAATAGGTTACAAGCCAGTGAATGACAGCAAGAATAAGTTCATTGTGCATATCTCTTTCGCCTCATCAAAGGGACATCTCTCTGACACTGATAAAATGTTTCCTGGCATCTTGTCAGCTGGAAGGTTGAAGCTAAGTTTGTCCTGATGGTTGCTGTTGGCTGTAAGACCAAATGTGATCAGACATTCTTTGAGACCAGATATTTCTTTGTTCGCATTTCATACTCCATAGAAGCTCTTTACATCATTGAAATTATGGAGCTGGAAAGGTCTTGTTTCATATGGGGGTGATTTTTTTTGTAACAAACAAGAGAAAACAGCTCAGGGGAGCCACAAATGGAAACCTTCTGTCTGCTTGCTCTCGAGGCCGAGCAGCAGTGACTGGTGCAGTGAGAACTTTATGCTCGGCTCAACAAAGGTTGCATTCTTTCACTGACACGTGTTACTTACTTTCATCTGGTTAATCAATTCTTTCTTGTTCAGTTGAAATGACGCTGTCGATATGTGGTGGCAGAACAGTAAATTTATTTTATTGATTCACTCGGGATAATTTAGACCAGTAACTGAAAAACCATTGACAGAAGCCTTTTCTGCAAATTATGAATTTACAAAATAGATCCATAATACACTGGATCCTTATAATTTGGAACATTTTAATGACTTATTGATAAGGTTTTGCATTCCAGCAAACCCACGTAAATTGACTTAGCATGAGACGAAGTGATTAGGCTTCAGGTGGATGATCGATACCATATTACATCTATGACATCATTTTAATGAGTCAAGAATTAGAAAACTTTTTAGTTGTAGCTGCAGACTTTGTTCAGTTAAATAGTGTTTATTACTCAATTATAAGTTACTTTATGCTGTGGTCAACGTTATTCTAGCCGAATCTGACTCTATTATTATTTTATTTTCAAGTAAATGCATTTGTTGGAAAACATAGTTATTGTTTGTTTTCTCATACAGTATTAGGGGTGGGAATCACAGGGTACCTCACAATACGATACGCGATACAAGGCTCACGATGCGATATATCACACGATACAGCAATACTGCGATAATCGATATATTGCAAGACAGTCACATAACGATACATCACAATATCTACAACTGAATAATGCAAAATGCCTGTAAAAAGGTTAAATTCAGTAATTATTTATTACTAACCCAGCCGTTTCCTCTGCAAGGAGTTCAGGATGGTGGCGTTGCAGGTGGGTTTGCATGTTCGTGGTGTTGCCTGTGTACTTTACTTTTGCGAGGCAGTTCTTGCATCTGGCATAGTCTTTTTCCAGCTTGCTTGTTCCCTCAATGCTGCGAAAGCCGAAATGGGTCCACACTTTGGACTTAAACGTGGATGGGGCGTCTCTTAAGGTAGCGTTGCTGTCCTCCATTATACCTGTACAAACTCTTCTTGGGCCAATTAATTTCCGCTCAAGTCTCCCTCATTCAAGTGATAAATGCCACCGAGTGGAGTCATTAAGTAGTGACGCTGGGGAAATGGCAGCTGGCAGGGGAATCTGGCAGGGTTTAGAGCGCCTTATTAGAGCGTTTTATTATATTCATTAAAGTATCGATATTTGGCGCCAGCGTATCGATACTCATATCGCACGAGGAGGGACGACAATATATCGCTGTATCGATATTTTGTCCCACCCCATACAGTATATGACACTCAAATATTACATGATGGAGACACGGCAAAGAAACAGGCAGGAACTAAACTGCCTTTAATTCCTGCAGTCTGGGCTCCTTTTCCTTGTGAAAATGCATTTTCATTTTTCAGCCCATGCAGTATCAGCCATAATCATAAACATACACTCAACCAGAGTCCTTTTACTTTTTCCAAGCTTTGAACTTCATGTTAATTTGTGCTGGGGGCGACTATTTGAAGTGTGTTTTAGCTGTTCAGTTTACTAAACTTTTTTGTGAAGATCTGGAAATCGCCTACAGAGTTTTTGCATTCCCTTATTTAGATCCTTGCACTGTGATCTATAACATGTACCTGTATCTACATGTATAACAGGCCAATCATCAGCTCGACAACAGAAATATATATACAGTTCATCTATATACATACATAGACAGTTGTGTTCATAGTTTATGGTGCAGGCTGAAGTAGTTTTATAAACAACATACTGTAGTGTGAAAGGACATTTTGTTGCTCACAAAGTTGCTGTTGGCCTCAATCTGTGGACCCAGCTGGACGTGAACAGATGCACATGTGGGATGCTGGGACTTTGGACCTGAGTGGCATGCACTATTTTCAGTCAGTCTGTAGCAACTCTTAGTTAAAATGCAGTTAGGCTTGTCTGTTTAGAAGTGTGTTTACAGTGCATGACCTCAGGCAAAAGTAAGAACAAAACAAAACCCCAAAAAGAAAATCCCTCAGTTGTGACTCTTTACCTGCAAACACAAAGTTATAAAAGATTTAATAGAAAAATAGAAATACAAACCAAAAGCATTCTTAATCCACCTGAGGTACACAAAGCTCAAAGGTCGATTTCAAGCACCTGGTAAATTCCCAGTGAATGTGTTGAAGACCGCCACATGGTTATGTGACCTTTCTCTTGACTTTAACTCGAGCTAGACCTGAACAAAAAAGCCTGAACATTCATAACACAAAAATAGTTATGATTCTCCAGAGAAAGAGAAGGAGAGAATATGGATAATTTTCATCCTGTGTCCTGGGATTATTATATACGTAGTATTCTGTGGGGATTACAAGCATGGGAAATTGGTTTTAACTCTGGGAAGAGAATTAGTAGCAAATTCAATGTCAAATAAGGATTTGGCAACAGCAAAGAGTGAAAGAAGTTTAAAGTAATTTATAAAACAGGCTGCCTTATGTATGAATACATGGTGCTGTAGACATGCAGATTGAAATTTGATTTACATTCATGTCAAAAGCTAATTGCTATAAATGCGTCCTACCCTGAGGAGATGCTGAATTGCTCACACTCCATGTTTGTTGGCAAAAGAACAGCGGCTTCGAAGCTTCCTCAGTACAGTGCATTTGATGTTTTGCCCCTAAAACATGTCACTAATTCCCAGGCGCCAATTTCTCTCACAGTTGTTGTCTGTCATTTGCCACAACACATTAAAAGCTGTGACAAGACATCAGGGAAGATAGCCTGTATGGAACAGACATGGGGTCATGTTATGTATCACTGCAGACAGTGAAGACTTCATTTTGAGTTAGAATTCCACTCCTCATGTTCTCAGACTTATTTTATTGAGAGGTAACTGGAATGGAGGTCAATCTGAGACCAGAGAACATCACAGAAAAAAACAATTGTTTATAACAACAGTTTTCTTCATCCTCTTCAGCTGCAAGGAACAAAACAAGTTAAAGCCGGTGTCAGTATTGAGTTCACCTCAAAATCAGCTGCCACAAAGCCACTTAGATTCTGTCCTGCACTCTGAGGAGGAAGATAATCTTCTGCTCCATCAACCAATCAGCAATACAGAGGAACCTCTTCTTATCACCAGCAGCGGTGGTGGGTTGATAAAATGTGTCTGGTTGAAGCAGCGATTGCACAGAACGTGTCCACAAACAGCTCAGCGGATCGATACGGCAGCAGCATTAGAGCAGGTGGAGTGGGTCAGATTCCTGTCTGCATATCTACACACAAGTGCAATTATCTGCTGAATCGGCATGCCACTTAACTCCGTATGATGATGAAATTGGAGGCTACTCTCATCACTACAAGTAAGATTGGGTGATATGATGATACAGTATATTGTATATGTACGGTGGGTTGACTACACTGTGGTAATTATCCCTCTAATTTCTTTGGGTAACAGGCCGTTGTAACTGCTAAACCAAATCAGTGAGCAGGATTGATGGCAATGTTGGATTGTCACTGATTTATTTATTTTTTGCTCATGAAGTATCTTGATTTGCTGGATTATCCCAAACAGACATTCAGTTAATTTTTCTAGAAAATGTTCTCTAGCACAATTTACACCAGTCGGCCACAACATTAAAACCACTTGCCCTATATTGTGGAGATCCCTCTTGAGCCTTCGGGCCATAGACACAGGACTTCTGGGGGTATCCTGTGGCATCTGGAACCCGGATGTTGGCAGCAGATCTTTTGGGGTCCTGTGGGTTGCAGGGTGGGCCTCTGTGGACAAGTCTTGTTGTGACACATCACACGGATGCTCAGTTAGATTGGGATCTGGGGAGGTCAGAGGCCGGGTCAACGGGTCTTGGTCCTGTTCCTCGAGCAGTTCCTGAGCAGTTTGTGCAATGTGGA
>OMNN01057239.1:7576-17796 GCA_900302755.1 Chromis chromis
GGGTATCTTGCAGGAGATATTCAGCTTATTAACACCAGATTATTATCCTTATTAATCCCACAGTGGGGGAAATTTGCAGTGTTACAGCAGCAAAGAGGGTAGTACAAACATGTACGGAACATCAGTAGAAAGATAAGAATATACATAAGCACTGGTTCTTCCATATGTAGATATTCAGATTGTACAAATTCAGTTTAAGAAATCCAAACAGTGTCTAAATCACACACGTTATGGGGCCACTCAGCTCTCTGATCTTGTGCTGACATCTGGCTCTCCAGCACTGTTGTATGTCATGTATATGTTGTCTTTCTTTTTTTGGTCCCTGCATGTGTAAGCTATGTCTTATTGTTGCTGTAGCCTCATAGGCTGTAATTTACTCATCAGTTAAACAGTTTTTTTTTAAATGGATTTTTAATAATCAATAACTGTTACAAATGTGTAATTACACAGCCCTAGTGAAGCCTCATTAGAAGAAAGCAAATGGTGTGCCACTTTCTCCACCACTTCCTGCTTCTTACAAAATGATCTCTCATTTTCCCAGGAAGATTAGAAAGATCTAATGTGTAATCAATAAACCAATGGACTAAAATTCCATTAAAAGAGATAAATACGCAGAACTGATTCTCAATATGAAGAATAAAAAAAACATAAGACTAAAACACACATAAACTCTTGATCACAGGATCTAGAGGATGACCAAATGTAAAGAAACTGGACTAATGAGTTGCAGTGTAGAAAACAAGTGCCTGCAACTAGTAATGAAATAAATATAACTGAACGTAGAACAGCATCAGTAACATCAGCTCACACTAGTCAAGATGAGTTTGAATCATCAGTTTACTGTCTAAGTGTCATAGTTTGTGAATATAGAGAACTTACCTTTGTAAGATCTGCACAGTAAAAAATGCCCAAACTAGTTCCTTGATGCGACCGAACTTTGCTTCAGGTTGCTTCAAGTCATATTGCACACTAACTGCTCACAGTCTACGTTTTATTGACTTAGTTAATCAGGACCTTTAGGTTTCAGTTGACTCCCTCCTTATCTGATTACCATTATCAGCTTGTCACACCTCTCTGCCGCCACCTTATCACTGTGACAGGATTGGATCAGACTGATTACATCCGTGTATGCTTTTATTAAAACCTTTGCTTTGTTTGAACTTTGAAAAGTACTTTAAAGTATTTGTACAAGGTGGGGTGTCTGGAGGGCAAAAACGCATTGGTCAGCTGTGTTCACAGGGCAACGCTATAAAACAGCAAATCCAACACAAACACACAGACGTGATCCTGCTGTTCAGTGGACCCAGTGTCTGTCATTGATCCATGGTGTGTACTGCCCCTTCAACAGCATGGCTACAATAAGACTAACAATGACTACACAGCAAGCAATTGTCACAGAAATGGAAACTGACTCACCAGTTTGCTTTTGATATGAGACTTAAGATAACATGCAGATTCACCAATCCTCTCCAAAACTTCACTTAACTGCTAATTCCAAAAAAAAATAGCCTCTGAATCTTCACAAGATGGCAGAAAAACTGTCAGTTCTTTAGTTTTTCCTAAGAAAGTTATATTTTCTGAGGTACAGGTTCTCCTTTTTTGTTTGTCTTGTTTTTCTATTTGACTTAATCTACCCTTTATTGATCCCCTTGGGTTCCTTCCTTCTCTGCATTGACCCATCCTATTCCAAGTTAACCTTAACTATACATACTAGGAGCAGTGGGCTGCTGCGGTGCAGCGCCCGGGGAGCAGTCAGGGGTTAAGGGCCTTGCTCAAGTGGTGGTGACTGGGACAAGCGGTCGCTCTCACTTTCCCACCTCAGCCTCTTGCCAGTCCGAGGACTCAATCCGGCAACCCACCAGTTACAAGTTCACTTCACAAACCACTAGGCCACCACTGCCCCACATACAAAAATGGTTTCCTAGCATCACTGACTAATTTATCGTTTACCTTAAAAAAATCTGCTTAAAGAATTGCCAGGACTGTTTCTTCTTCATTATACAAGCAAAAAATAAATCAATCCATGAAGCAAAGTGTCAGGGATATTCAAAATGGCACAACTACATTATCAGTGGACTACTCTTACATAACACAACCTAAACACAGTGTGAGAAATACTTCTCAGTATTAGGAAGCAATTAAGATTTCAGCAAGGTTGACCAATGTCTCTTTATATTGCTGACGATGATGTCTGTCCAGGCAAAGGTATGACCATCCCTGTCAGATCATGCCTAATGTCGTTCATTTTGTGTTCTACCTGACTGACTCTGAGACATTGTCATTCATGTGCACTTTGGCTTGTCTGAACTATTTTAATGCATGCTTTGTGGTTTGATTTGGTTATTTGCAAGTAGTAGTTTGGCTTTTCCAGCTCTTCCAGCTCTTCATTTGTTGACATCATATGCTGATATGGATGTGCTGTTTGATTCCGTTAGTCCACTGTTAAACTTGAAGAGTGGGAAAACCTTGAATTTGTCATTTTTTAAATTTAATTTATCTTTCACACCTTTGTTAAGTTGTAGTCTGGCTTCAGCAGTTAAGTGTCCTCTTTACATTCTTCTCCAGACACCAACCAGGCTCTACGGCTTTGTCTGGGCACCAAGACAACTGGAGCAGAGTTCGGAGCTGTCTCTGCCCTTAGCATCAACCATGATTGCTCACGACTTCTCTGTGGGTTTGCCAAAGGACAGGTAAATATTACATTTGTACAATCACAGGTTTGTCGACTGGGTGGAGAGAGTCGTTAAAAAGTTTTTAAACGTTCAACGTGGAGCCTATCAAAGAAGTAGTCCACCAAGGGAAGAAAGGAAATGTCCGTTAGGTATCGTTGTATTGCATGTTGCTCTTTGCCGAGTGTTCACATGGTTTTTTAAGGCAAAATATTTAACATGCAAGTAAATACTGTATGCATTTTTTATGAATAATATAGCATAATCCATCTATATACTTGTGGTTTTAATAGCGACATCTGAATCAGGATTAATGGAACCTGAAGCTGGGTGTAGTGTTTCTAGTTGATAGAGGCAGTCACACATCATGGACCCATTTATTTTAAATACAGTTTTCCCTCTTTAACATATTTACATTTATTTATTTTTTCTTAATTTATCTGTCTCTGTTGGCATGATTAGATTACAATGTGGGATCTTGCCAATGGAAAGCTTCTGAGAACTATCACTGATGCCCACCCTCCAGGGACCGCTATACTGCATGTGAAGGTACACACACACACACACGCACGCACGCACGCACGCACGCACGCACGCACGCACGCACGCACGCACACACACACATACACACACACATGATGTATGTATCTTTGTTAGAACCTTACCCAAACCCAGATTCACCACAACTGACCATAAGTGCCGAGCTCCAACCCTTTACCTTTGCCTTAACCTAAATCAAACCTTAAACTAAAACCAAATCTGAAGTCCTTTGAATGAGTGTGAAAAAGTGAGGATCAGCCAAAAGGCCCTAGGTTTATACTGTAGCTTTATACTGTATGTAACAGCCATATTCCAAAGGCACAACAATTAAAAACAATCCCTTATAATAACAACAATCAAACAAATGTCTTAATTTGGGTCTTGTTGTTTCATGGCTTTAATCACTGTTCATTTTTGTCTGATTTCTGTCCCTTGTTATTTTTTCTCTATATTTGTGTCTGTAGTTCACAGATGATCCAACTCTTGCAGTGTGCAATGACAGTGGAGGATCTGTGTTTGAACTGGCTTTCAGGTAAATGACTCTATGGTAAATTAAAAGTAAATTAAATAGCTTTGTATTCACAATAAAATTATTCATAGTTTTTCACCACTGCCCCGAGCAGTTTAAAAAAAAGCAGTCCTAATGTTAACCTGAGGCCTCACTAGAGTGGACTTTTTAGCTCAGACAGCCAGGTATGGAATTCTACTATTTAGTACCATTAATAGTAGGGATAACATTTTTCATCTTGGAAACATGATGCAAGAGAACTCAGATTTGAAGTCACTGAGCAATACTATACAGGTTACACTGACCAGTGTTGAGGACTGCATTAATACTACAGGTCTTTATTCTCATTATAATACATTATTTGATTTAAATGATGGCTTATATTACTTACATGCTTAGTTATCACTTTTTTTATTTGAAGAGTGAGAAATTCCTTTTACGCTGTAATGCATGCAGCCCAGAATGAGTGAATGTACAGGCTGTACATGCTACAAGCACACAGGCTACACATGTGCAAGGAAAATAAATGGTGCTCAGAACTAATGCTTGTTATGAGAACAGACTGTGCAGGGAAATTTGTTATCCACATATTTATAATTCATCATTTAAAGAATTGTAATCGAAAATAGCTGCTGCCAGATTTTGGAGGTGTGTTGTTTTGTACATGCATTCTATTGACAGTGCCCAAACACAGTGGTCTGCTATGCAGACGGACACATTGGCCCTTGTTAAGAGCACAACAACACAGACTCCTGTGGTTTCTATGATAGACTCAGGTGTGCATCAGCTATCCATTGTCCACTTCAGAGTCTGCATCAGTCAGTGGGAAGGCATGCATAAACCATGAACTAGCTTTTTTAGGCAGCACATTTGCCAATTAGAACCCTGGCACTGCTCCTATGAGTCACTCGCACCATCTCTTCTATGCAGCTGAACCCAAATCACTCCCCCACCTTGGTGTAATATACATATTTTAGTAATGTATTACAATGTACAAAATGATAAAAATAAAATGTGCAACTCCTGGAGAAACTGTAAGTGTGATTGCAGAGAGCTGATATTGAACCTGCAACCTTATGACTACAGTTACCCTTTCTACCAACTGTACCACAACACAAGTGTTGTCATGTTTTGAGTTCTCCACATAAATCATAAACTGCTATGAAGTTGAAGTACTAATAGGGGGCACTCAAAGATCCAATAACTGCCACAACGCCACTTAGTGATCTGATCTGTCATAGTCACATGTAATGCAACCATTAAGAAAATTAAAAACAGCATTTGACTACTCTTAAGAAAATCTGATATTGATGTGGACAGACAGTAACCTTACTTACTGAGCTATAAACAGACACCACTGTGGATAATGACAACTCCACATTTTGTCAAAGAATAAGTGTGTTTACAAGAAGAATAAATTTTTTTGTGATTTTGATATTTTCAGTTAGAGCTTGAGCTGATGGGTGTGATTTGTAGCATGTTTCAACACTCCAAACATGAAGGAACATATTGCTGCAATCTGCAATCACACGAATAAAAACCCTTTCATAAGGAGATGTGTCCACATTTTTGACTAGTATTACAAAACATTTAACACATCTGAAACTGAAATCTATCTATCTCATTTTGTTTGTCATGAAACAGCTTACAGTGTGGTCATTTTCACGTTCCACACCTCTGTGGCTTCTACATCTATCAGTACCAGCTGCCAAAGCAAAATGTATTGTGAACATGAGGGATGGGTGCGATCGTAATGTTACTGTTCCTTTACCCTTTATTTTGTCCCTGTTCTTGTTTCATCTTCATTTGTTTCACCAATTTTCTATAATTCTTTCTGTTTCTTGTAAATGATAGTTGTTTCTCATTGTTTCCAGGAGAGTGATGGGGATGCGGTCATGTGATTCTCGATGTCTCTTTAGTGGCTCTAAAGGGGAGGTGTGCTGTATTGAACCTTTGCATGCTCCTTCAGACTTTAGAGACCATCCTATCACACACTACTCTCTGCTGGCTATGGCCTCTCTCACTAAGGTACACCAACACAACCAGCCTCATGCACAGTTAACCCTTTAACCTTTGTTTGTCCACATAACTGGTGTAAAGTTTATGATGTTTTTGCCTTTTAATTTCCTCTCACCAGATTTTGGTCATTGGACTGAAGCCCTCCCTTAAAGTGTGGATGACTTTTCCCTACAGCAAGGTCTGGATTTCTACCTGTTTGTCCATCTTGTTTTGAATGAATGTATTTGGCCCAGAACCATCAACACAACAACAGGGTTCACTTTGTATTAGCTTCTGTTTCTGATGACCCAAAGCACACAAACAAGTCCACCTCTGAGTGGCTCAAAAAGAACACAGTTAAGGTTCTGGAGTGGCCAAGTCAAAGTGTGGACTTGAATCCAATTGAGATGCTGTGGTAAGACCTTAAAGGGACAGTTCATGATCGTAAACCATCTAATGTGACCAAATTAAAACTATTCTGCAGAGAAGAGTTTAACTGCAGTTGTTTCTGCCAAGGGTGGCCCAACCAGTTATTAGGTTTATCGGGGCTATTACTTCTTCACAGGGGTGATATGAGTTTTCAATAAATCTTCAACAAATTATTATTTTAAAACTGCATTTTGTAACTTGTGGGTTATCTCTGTCTAACATTTAATAAATATAAATATTAGTTTGGTGATCTGGAACATTTAAGTGTGAGAAATATGCAAAAATAGAAGATTTCTGGAAGAGGGCAAATACTTTTCACAGCACTGTATATTATATATATTGGGGATATAAGGTGTACACTGCTATTCAAAGAAAGTGCATCACCTTTTAAAATTGTAATTGCAGTCCGAATAACCTAAGCACACACACCACCCCATCACCTGACCATACTTCTAATTTCAAAGACCTTGCTCACTATCTATCTCAAAGACTGTACTTGGTGGCAGAACAGACGATTGTTTTCTGCCCAGCAGGATGAGAGTGGTGATCTGGATATGATTTCAAGATGTGATCTGATGTGATGTCATGTGTCCTCTTCCTTTAGTCTGATCCATCAAGTGTTCCTCAGCTGGCCTGGCAGTTTGTTCCTGTTCAGAAGACGGTCAATCCTATCCTGGCTTTTTGCAAAGGCGATACAGTCCACTTCCTCCTGGTATCTGCTCAACTCCCACTTCAATTATACACTCAATACATAATACATAAGACACAATTTTTATTGATTGATTGGTCAGAAGATTTTACTTTTTCATTACATGTCTCCCTGAACTTTCATATCATGCTCAAATAATATACTACAGTTGTTGCACATGTGACTTGTGGGCTGTTGTTGAAGACAGTACGATATGCACTTACATTACATTTACGCAGATTTTATTGTAATATTTCCCAAATATCTGTTTGCTTGTCTTTGTCAAATGGTCAGTAGAAACACCAGTATGTTGGTTTTATTTTGTTTTGTCAGGTAAAGAAGGAGGAGACAGGGACCATCCATGTCATCAAACAAAGACAACTCCACCTCAGCTGTGACATCATTAGCCTAAGTGTAAGTACCAAAGTCAAGAACATGGGACAGGAACTAGTGAGGTTCCTCACTAACTCACAGACTTTGACATGCATTCCGATTTAGCCAACAGGGACTAACCCTAACCCACTGTATAATCTTTTGTTTTTGTTTTTAGACTTTCTGTAAGTCTGCCACTTCACTTCAGACAGCATGACACAATGCAGAGCACTGTAACTGTGCAATGATGCTAATAATGGGTAATGCATTGGAAAACAAAACATGGAATTAGTTAGACATGATTTTCATTCATATGTATATATGTAGCGTTAGGTCATTAAACTATATACAGTGTGAAATATCAGTTGTACACTCAGGGAATGTTCAGTGTTTGGTACTTCAAGACTATAATATCCAGTACATCTCATATAATTTCACAATGTGAAAATTGTATATATTCTAGACTCAGTACATATAAACTGAAATATGTCAAGCCTTTATTTGTTTTAACTTTGATAATAACAATTTACAGCTCATAGTCCCCCCCCCATTAAAAAAAATAAAAAATAAAAAAATAAAAATCAGCTTTAAAATATTACAATATTTCAAAAGATCCACAAAGATCAATTTAAAATAGATGTATAAAGCAGAAACATCCAAACTCTGAAAGTATGTTCATGTATGTTCTGTCAGGTTCTGTTTGGTCGGGGCTCCCTTTTCTTGAGTTACTGCAGCAATGCAGCGTGGCATGGAGGCAAACAGCCTGTGGCACTGCTGAGGTGTAATGAATGCCCTGGTTGCCTTAATTGCTGCCTTCAGCTAGCAAAAGCCAAAAATGGCCAAAGGACATTTAACTAAATATTAAAACCGTTATATGTATCAAGCTGCTGTATGTATATTTTTGACCCAACAGATTTAGTCATATTTCCAGTATACATATAAAAACTCTATGAAAAAAAAACAAACGAATGAATTAAGAGTTGTAGGAGTCATTGGAAACTCAAGACTGCTATGATATACATGGTCTTTACAACATCTATATGTAAACAATTATAAGAAAAAATGCAAAATGATCTGCAGAATTTGCAAGAATGCTTCATGATCTATATACGACCTTTGGAATAGCAGAAGGTTTTAAAGGAAGAATGGATTGGGACAATTCACTTTTAACAATAACTGACAAACAAGCATCTCTTTTAAACTGAGTTACCAGGAAAGTGGAGATGTGGTCTGCCCTCTGCGTGAATGGCATTGTACTGAGTGAGCAGAGGGATTAACTGTTCACCTAGCACCTAGATGCAATAGGGCTTAAGAACACTGCCTGAGGACTTTCATCAGTTAAAGTTCCTTTTCAAATGTCAAAGCAGGTTGGATAATGGATCAAGTTTTTTGGCTGATATGTAATTGTTAATGGTGGTGAAACAAGCTGTGGACAGTTTTAGATCAATTAGACATTTAATTTAATTACATTTTCCTACATCTAGTTGAGTTTGTCTCTGTTTTCTTTGCCTTGATGTCGATCAGATCAGTGGTGATCAAAGTTCTACACGGCTTATGTATATTTACTGTCATACAGAATGCATGACTTGTCCTCCTGTCTTTGTGTCTCTGTAGTGGATTAACAGCCGGACACTGGTCCTGGTGGACAGCCACGAAAAGCTGCAGGTTGTGGACCGGCCCAGTCAGGAGGTTTTGGAGACTCTGGACTTGGAGCAGGTGCAACTGGTCTATAACAGCCGACATTTCAAATCACTGGCCACTGGAGGGAATGTCTCCCAGGCTCTGGTGAGGGATTAGTTGGTGGGGAACAGGATCAGAGGTCAAACTTCTTTCTTTCTGAGTTGAGGATGAGGTCCATTTTAACATACATTTGTATAGTTGTACTGAACTGAATTTGAAAGGTCAGAAAGTATTGATCATTATTAAATGGCTTACATTCAAAACTAATATGAATAGATAGTAGCAGTGTGGAGCGGCCGATGAGATGACAGCTTAGAGCTTGTTTAACCTTTTAGGAGGCAAAACCCAGGAACACCATGAAATCTTTGTCAGTAATGTATTGAACCTTTAGTTATCCCCTTGGGGAAATTCACTACATAGCAGGAGCAGTGGGCTGCCGCGGTGCAGGTCCTTCATTTATTGAAACAGAGCACCACATGAGATCTTTAATGCACGCATTGAGGTGCCATCATTTGATGCCATAGCTTCCTGTATTCAAGCATCAGTGTCATGTGACAAGTGGGCAGTGGAACATTATTGGATGTTTTGCTAAATATTGGTTTGATTTCAGACAAATGTGACTATTTATCCTTAATGTAACCTTTATTGATCCCCTTAGGGAAACTCCTTCTCTGCATTAACCCATCCTATTCAAAGTTATACATACTAGGAGCAGTGGGCTGCCGCGGTGCAGCGCCTGGGGAGCAGTCAGGGGTTAAGGGCCTTGCTCAAGGGCCCACAGTGGCCGCAATGGGGTTCGATCCCCTGACCTTCTGATCAGTATTCAGGGGCTTAACCTGTTCTGCTACACCCAGAGTGTAGCAGAACTTTGAAGTAAACAAGAAAACGGAGCATTACAGTTGTTAAGATGTAAGGAGACCAAACACTGTTTGAAAGATTTGAAGAGAGGCAGTTTGTCCAAGTTTCATCATTCTTAACAGGATTTAATAACTCTGTTCTTCAAAACTGAACTAGTTAAAATGACCCTGCAGTTTCTGGAAACTACCTTTGAGTTAGTTGCCAGGTAACCTTCATGTTTATGAAAAAATGTAAATGCCTTTTGTTTAGGTTCATTGTGATTTAACTAGTGCCCGACCAATACTGGAATTTTGGGCTAATGCAGATACTGATTTTACAGTGTAAAAAATGTAGATCTAGATATGTCAGCTAGTCAGCTATGAACATTAAGGAGAACCTTTTTATGTATCTGGTAGAAAACCAGACTCCTACATTTGAGCTTTTGTAAAGGAATGACTCTAACTGCTCAGTTTGGAGCATGTATCAAACTACGAGTCCT